>JASVEL010002241.1:0-17494 GCA_032618575.1 Nicotiana noctiflora
GACCACCTTGCCTCTATCCTCCAAAGTTGGCACATAGTTCATATCTTCCTGATAGTGCTGGTTGTCATGTTCCACACCCCAAGAGCATAAATATGGTTGGTTAATAAATGGTTTACATACACCCCCATTAGTTACATCAACTATGTGTACCTGTAACTTCTGACCCGATTTATCGATCTTTTTGGCGAGGATACTCATTTGTGTCATTAGAGTGGATTGTTTGAGTCCAAAGCCACCGAGTGAATGACATGAGTGATCGTAGAGTCTCTTGTCATCTATACTGAGTTTTGAGCCATTTTATCAAGTAGGATGTTACATTCTCTAAATGATTTGCTAAAAATGCTCCAGGTGTTGAAGTGTCAACATTGGCCTTTAAGCTATCTGCCAATCACATGTAGAACCTCTACCCCAACATCTGATTTGGAATGCCATGATGTGAACACTTAACCAGCATACCTTTGAACCTCTCCCACATTTCTTGTAGTGTTGTTGTTGGTCTTTGCCTGAAGCTAAATATCTCATCATTTGTTTGGCAGTCTTATTGGGTGGGTAGAACTTGTCCAAAAATTGCTCGACTCATTCCTCCCAAGTAGTGATAGGTTTATGTGGAGTGAATTAAGACAAGTCTGAGCCTCTCCCGTCATTGAGAATAGAAGCAATAACATCTTTATTGCTTTCGGTGTCACATTAGGTTACCTTTGCGTGACACATATCGACAGGAAAATTTTCAAATGCTGCCGAGGATCCTCAATGTAAGATCTTGAAAATGGTCCCTTGTTCTGCAATAGATGTAGCATATTGTTTGTGATTTGAAATGATTTTACTTGTATCTGAGGGACTGCAATTGTGGTTTCCAGATTCTCGGCGGTGGGTTGGGCCCAATCATACAATGCTATTTCTGGTACAAGAGGCACCACATCATGATTGTTCAGGTCATTCACATTGTTTCTGTTGTTGTTTAGATTTTCTATTCTGTCATCCATGTCTGATTTGATTTGTTTTGTTGAGTTTTGTTGTTGTTTGCCCTTCTTACTTGCACGATTCAATGCCTTAAAAACTTTCTCAGGATCTCATAATGCTTCAAACAATTCACCAGTTCTTAAGGATTTTCTAGGCATGCACTTGTAACACCCAAGACTACAAATGTTAGAATTTCAATGTATTGAGTTTAAAATGAAGAAAATTGACTACACTAAGAATTCTAACACTTCTTTTAGCTGCAATTAATAACACCGTTAATTCTCCGGTAATGACGCTAAAATTTTATCACACCCAACTATATCTTGTAAAAAGGACTAAGAGGTCGTTGCAAATATATTTCGGTTAACAAATTTGAAGTCGAATTCCACAGGGAATTAACTTATTAAGCGCAACTACTAGACTTGCACAAATTCACGCAATCAATCTACAAAAATATAAAAATAATAAATTGAGTGTATACTAACTAAATATCACTAAATGAAAATACAGTAATTGATAATTAACTATGAACAGGTTGTAGACAAGAATTAGAATGACCTAAGGTTATGATTTCCCCTATTGTCGGGATCCTTTTTGTTACCTTTCTTATAAATTGGCCTAAGTTTTCCCTATCGATCATGAGCTTTCTTAGTGTCGTAATTTTCTCTCTAATAACTACCATAATTTACTAGATATATTCTTCCAAATTATGCTAGCTGGCACTAAGTACGACTCACTTGGATTGTAGCAAGATTTCGTTATTCCTAATCCCACCTTTAAACCTTTGTATTCATTCCTCATATATGTCAGGAGTGATGTTGTTCAACATCTACCTAAACATGCACTCTCTTCCGAGTAATACACACTAAATAGGCATAGTCGATTGAGAGATCTTCAACCAACCACAATATAAATACAATTGAATAAATAAAGAAAAACTACAACAAATCTATATTAACGTAACAGGAAAATCATCCTCCAATAGGTTCGATCAAAACCCTAGATTAGGAGTTTAGCTACCCATACTCATAATAACTGTCACACCTCCTTTTTTCGCACCCGCGAGGGCACGATGGAGTTTTTCCAATTGAAGGACAATCGCAACGGGATTTATTTATTTAATTCAGAGTCGCCACTTGGGAAAATAATGGTGTCCCAAGTCGCCGGTTTAATCCCGAACCGAGGAAATTTATGACTCTGTATTACAGTCTGCGAAACTAGAAACCCGGATAAGGAATTCTGTTAACCCGGGAGAAGGTGTTAGGCACTCCCGAATTCCGTGGTTTTAGCACGGTCGCTCAACTGTTATTTTTGTTTCTATTTGATTTCTTTATATATTTTTATTTATGTGCTCTTATATTCCGCTTTTCAATTTTAGAAGAATTGCAACGTCGCGAAAATACATTTCGAGTCACACCGCAACCAGTACGCCTGTGACTTTAATATATTTCAGTTTCGCCGAGAGTAAGATTTGGGTCACATAAATGCACACCCGTATTCAGGAAAGTAGATTATTAGAGTCGTGCTTAAAAGAATCTATCGCGTTGTTAACTTTGGGAAAGACCGTGAAATTTACTAAACGGTCCTTCCGAGTCTTTGTTTTTTTTTTTTTTTAATAATTTTATTTGAGGGCCCCGAAATTGTGCATTTAGCGCGGTGAGGCTCATCTCATTATTTATTTAAAGGACAATCCTAAACGCTATTGTAATTTTTATTTTTTGTCTCTTAAAAATAAAAGAAGAGTCCTAATTAATTTATAAGTCCAATGTACTGTCTAAACTAAAAATTGGATTCGAATTCAATGATTTGCACAAAAAATAGCCTCCTCGCTGGTGACAGTCCCGTGAAATGTGGCCTTCATATGGGCTCAATGGGCCAAGTCTAAACTATAATTCAGCATAGGTCCAATACACGTTAAGCGTAATTCATCAATGAATTGAGTAACCAATTGTTTTGTTTTACTAATTGAAATTAGTGGCAGCACATTATTAATCCTGAAATTCATAAGAAACTTCTTTACATTATTAGCATTAGCAAAGTTTACATTAACCTTGAAATTTAAATCCATGTTCCTTGCTATTTGGTTCTATATCCTACTAAAACTCATAATCATCTCTAAATACGTAAATGCATATTATAGTTTAACTAATCAACTCACGCTTAACAGTCCATCTTATTGTTAAAATATCCATCTAAAACTCATAATCACCTCTAAATGAATAAACATATATTATAGCTTAACTAAACGTATTCACGCAAACAACCCATCAGTTAACATAATTCAACATTTGCACAAATTATAAAATTTTAATTGGACAAACGTGTATTACTACTATTACACAGTTAACACAAATTAGAGCTAAACTATTAGAAGCCTCATGTTATCAAATCTGCAATTGGCATTACTCAATCTTTCATACGTCAATGGGAGCTGGAAAATACCTGGAAATTACAATGAGGAAAGAAGAAGTCAGTTGCAGCAACGCACAAACAACAGCAACAGCAACCAATGACAATTCAGGCAGCAGTGAATTTGGAATAAACCAGTAGAAGGGGAATAATGAATAGTAGCAGAAAAATTCCAGCAGTAGCTAGAACAACCAAAACAGGATTTCAGCCTACTTTCCCTCTAGTTTTTCTATTAGTGTGTGTGTGTATTCCAGTGGGTATTCTGTCTTCTGCCAGTGAGTTTTTAGTGTGAATGTGTGTTTGCTTTCCACCAGTGTATGTGTAGTGTTTTCCAGAGAATGCTCTGTGTGTATTAGTCTCTCAAAAAATGTTTAAAACTCTCTCTGCCCGTTTCCAGGTTCCTCCTCTTTCAAACTCTAAGAGTGTTCTTTTATAGCCTTAAAAAGTCACTCAACATCCCCCTTTTTTAATCAATTCAGATCTGTCCAGCCCACTAAAACCTCTAATTTTCCACTAAGATATGTTTTATTCATTGTTAATTAGCATTATTTACGGATTCATTATAATATCTAATACTTCCAAAGTGTTCCAATTCACATTCCACTATCTTGTTTAAACAATTCCTAATCTAATGCTTAATTGGATACCATATCAATAATTTCAAAACTTTTTCCCATTTTTCAAATTCCAAGTTTCCCTTGAATCTGCCAACTTGCTAAAAGTAACCCTGAAAGCCACTGATATCCCCACTCATCAGCAGTACCCCAAGTTCATCTACTCAATTATCTTAATCATCCACTAATTCCCAATCGATCATTGGAAATGAATCTATGGCAGCTATAACCAATTGACACTTCCTAGCCATTAACTACTGATTCCTACTCAACTATTTGAAAACCATATCCAGTTAAAGAGGGGCAATCAGCTACTGATTTTAAACCTGAACTATTGGCCGAGAGCAATTGGTTATTCAAATTGACCATTGCATTATCAACATACAAAGGGGACTATATAAACACAACTAAACTTTTGATAACAGGGAAGTGTAAACCAGATGAATAACAGAGAAATCAAACATAGACAATAACATACTGTGGCTTGACGCAAACATGAATCAGATACAAGAGCAAACTAACGAACGAAGCTTAATTTAATCAAAGTAGGCATCGATAACGACAAAGAAACCTTAATGAAGAAAGAGATGAAAATTGACCTCACACCTGTAATACAATGAAAAATTGAAACAATTTCGGGTAAGGAGACGCGACCAAGAATGAGCAACGAGAACCTCGGTCGACAAACCTCGAGCTCCGACCAAGCTGCTGACCAGGCCCCTCGAACAAACCATGAATAAAAAAAACGGAAATCACAGCACTGAAGAACCTCTTTTGAACCAAAATAGTAATAGTTCTATGGACAAATATCCGATACGTTACTACTGTTTCTTCAATCTTTGAGAAATTATAGAAGAAAATGTTACTTGGTTGTTCCAAGAGGGCTGGCCGTGGTTGAGCCGATGGGTGTGTGTGTTTTTCGCTCCTTGTTTTGCAGCAAGGTGGTGATCGAAATGGGGCTGTTTGATGGTTGGTTGTTTGGTCGGTCGATCATGGATGGAGATGAACGACGGAGGAGATGGCGGCTGGCGAATTGGGTCTCTTGATTTAGGGTTGAATGTCATTGAGGGAGATTGAAAAGGTGGGGCATTTGGGTTATGAGCAAACCGGGTCGGGTTGAGTGTGGGTTGGGGCGTGGGTGTAGTTAGTTTGGGCTTGGGTTGGGATTTGTTTTGGGTTGAATTCCTTCTTTTAATTCCAATGGTCCTAAGACCATGACCTCTTATTTTTCTTTCCAATTTTTTTCTAATTCTTTTATTTTTTAATTATTAAAACTAAACTGTAAATTATATTACAAAAATACAATCCTAAATTAATTTTTGACAAAAATATTGATTAACTCTTAGTAACAATTATCACAAAGAATTAAACATCATATTAAGCGAAAAATCACACAATTGGACATTAAAGGCTAAAAAAAATGCAAAAGTACATATTTTTGTGATTTTTATTTTCGTAAAACGAACTTAATTACTCTAAATTACACACATGAATTTTATATGCAAAAATGCAAACATTTTTGTATTTTATATTAATTTAAATAAATAAACATGCGCACACAAAAAATGCAAATAATAAGAGAACAATAACATATAATCCACGAAAATCACACACATCACCAATACTATTTTATTTTGAAATTTTGGGAGCAATTCTTACGTAGGGCAAAAATCACGTGCTCACAGCTGCCCCTCTTTGCGCGGAAACATGAAGAGTTTTCGTGCAAAGACAAGTGAGCGGATACGAGCGATTTTTGCCCGTATGAGCACTCCGTGTGAAGCATTTTTGAAAAAGTTTGACCGAACCTTGCTTCGGGGTCTCCTACATATCCCTGGCTAAAAGGGAATCAGGCCAATGTAGTTCGGGAAGTTTTGGTAGCTGGGACTACCATGACTGATGTGGTCTTGTTGTTACTGCTGTTTCTGCTATTGCCACTGCTTAACTGACCTCCTTATTACATCGTGCTAAACAAAATAAGAAGCTAGACTAAGTTACAGCATTGCGAAATCTTATCTATCTCTTCATCTTGACTTTTCGGTGTTCCTCGCTATTCTGTCGGACTTGATGTTCCTTCTGCTGCTTCTTCTCTTCTAACAATTGTTGTTTCGATCTATCTTGATTGCCGAACTCCGACCATTGGTTCCTCCTTTGTGATCTTCGAACTATTCTCCTTGGCAATCTAAAACCATCTTTTCTGATCCTTGTTGCCTTCTTCTGCTTACAAACTTGGATTCATGCCGGATATTTCTGTCACATTCAACTGCTCTCCTTAAAAATAGCTCGCCACTCCATTCCTCAGGCGGGCTCCCTGACTCCGACATTATCTTTTGAAAATAAAACGCCATTCCTCTCTTCAGGCGGGCTCCTGATTTCAACAACACATTTTGAAAATAACTCGCCATTCCTCTCTTCAGGCGGGCTCCTGACTTCAACAACATCTTTTTGAAAAATAAATCGCCACTTCATTCTTCAGGCGGGCTCCTGACTTCAACAACATCTTTTGAAAATAAATCGCCACTCCATTCTTCAGGCGGGCTCCCGACTTCAACAACATCTTTTGAAAATAAATCGCCACTCCATTCTTCAGAGGCGGGCTCCCTGACTTCAACAACATCTTTTGAAAATAAATCGCCACTCCATTCTTCAGGCGGGCTCCTGACTTCAACAACATCCTTTGAAAATCGCCACTCCATTCTTCAGGCGGGCTCCTGACTTCAACAACAACTTTAAAATAAAATTGCCACTCCATTCTTCAGGCGGGCTCCCTAACTCCAACTACAGCTTCAAAATAAAATCGCCACTCCATTCTCAGGCGGGCTCCCTGACTTCAACTATAACTTCAAAATTAAATCGCCACTCCATTCTTCAGGCGGGCACCCTGACTTCAACTACAACTCGTTAACTCCATCCCATCCTTTCTTCTGAATTACCTTGTTTCGGAATTGCTTTCCTCCTAAGTCGTGTTATTTTTCCTTGACTGCTGGGGATATCTTTGGAATTGTTTACTTACCTGCTGAGGATAATGATGCTGGGAAGATTTTTCCTTCATTCCCTCCCTTCCTTTGACTCATGCGCTTGAATTTGCGTTGGGAACTCTTGTTGTAACTCTCTGCTTTATGGTGGGTTACTGGTTTCCAGACCTGCAATGTAAAGACTGAAGACTTGCCTTTTGTTATACAGGTAGGCGCCTGCTTTTAGTAGCAATTTTTGAATTTAAAATGCATGTTGGCAATAATTTACAAAATATGCAAAATAAAACAAACGTAAAATATCATGTTCGAGGGCGGATAGTCCCATTGTATCCTATTCGAGGGCGAATACTCCCATTGTATCCTATTCGAGGGCGAATACTCCCATTGTATCCTATTCGAGGGCGAATACTCCCATTGTATCCTATTCGAGGGCGAATACTCCCATTGTATCCTATTCGAGGGCGAATACTCCCATTGTATCCTATTCGAGGGCGAATACTCCCATTGTATCCTATTCGAGGGCGAATACTCCCATTGTATCCTATTCGAGGGCGAATACTCCCATTGTATCCTATTCGAGGGCGAATACTCCCATTGTATCCTATTCGAGGGCGAATACTCCCATTGTATCCTATTCGAGGGCGAATACTCCCATTGTATCCTATTCGAGGGCGAATACTCCTATTGTATCCTATTCGAGGGCGAATACTCCCATTGTATCCTATTCGAGGGCGAATACTCCTATTGCATCCTATTCGAGGGCGAATACTCCCATTGTATCAATGTATGAAAGTGAGCGAACCTGAGACGTCCTGTTCGAACGTGGACAAACCTGAAACATCCTATTTGAAGGTGGACAAACCTGACACGTCATCTTGAATTGCCTTCCTCGTTTCTCCGAGAAAATTTTCAACAACGGCAGAAAATTTTCTGCCCCAGTATTGGTGTTCTTCCTTATGACTTTCTGCTATCAATACTTTTCCCCTTTTCCTCGCTCGGGATTCCCAAAACTTGTTGGGGAATGATTTCATTTGCTGGTGATGATATTCTTGTTGGGGATGGGTTTTTCCATTTATCCCTTCCCCGTTCTGTGTTTCTCAACTTGCTCGGGGTTATTTTGTTGAAGATGAGATTTCCTTTCTTCCTTTACCACTCTGTGTTGTCCGACCACCTCGGAACTTGCTGTAGATAACATTGCTGGGGATTTTCATTTCCTCAAAATTGGTGTTCCACTCTTCTTGAAGGCGGTTGAGGATGACACTGGTTCGAAAACCATTTCCCTTAAGACTTTCCTTTTTCCCCAAGTGGGTATTGACTTCCAGAAAATTTTCAAACTGAAAAGAAAATTTTCTGCCCCAGTTTAATAATCTTCTTTGCATCCTATTTCTCTGCCGTCAATGGCATTTCCTTGCCTTGCATAATAATTGGAAAGTTGGTGGCAAGTTTTGAAGTCATTTCTCACTATGTTTTGACTAGACCGACTTTGATGGGGGAATTTTTGACAAAAGGAGAAAGATAAAAAGAAACAACAAATAGAAGACAAGGAAGAACTGACTCTCTAACAAGAAACAACTATAAAAACTTATCAAACGCGGATACCAACTCTACTGGTCATGAGATGCACATATGGCCTATCCTCCGTCGTTAATTTCCTTTCACGATTTCTGTCTCGTGATTTCCATCCGATTATCACCTTTATTCGACTTGTAGTGCCCGAAGGGTTTTCACTTTCAAGCCTCTCTCATTTTGATTTTCTCTCAGCTTTCGTCGCCTTATGGTGCCTGTGAAGGTTTTCACCGGTAAGACTCTCTCATTTGTACCACTTTTAGCTGGGGATTGGGGTGTCACTGCCAAGACTCTCTCATATTTCCTTTCTGCTGAGAATCAGCGTCTTTTCTGCTGAGAATCAGCGTGCTATATTATGATAGGACTCTATCCCTCGCCTGACGCGGCATCTTTTGAAGACTGATCAGAAGGTCTTTCTGGACCGTAATGTGGGATTTGGACAGGGTTAGAAAGAAAGGGTATTGAAGGCTCAAAACAAAATCAATTTTGGGTGCAAAATTTACAACCTTCGGACCTAAATTTATTTACAATAAACACAATTTTTCTTTGCCCCAGTTTCTTACTTGGGGATTTTTATTTCTTTATTTACACTATGACCGAGCTGTGAAGCGCCTACGTATCCTCTTTAAGGAATCGGGTCAAACGTAGTTCCCAATTCCCCTTTTTTTTTCAAGTTCCTCTTTTTCATTTTTCTTTTTCTTTTCTTTTCTTTATCTCTTTTTGGTGTTTTTTCTTTTTTTCTTTTCTTTTTCTTTTTCCCTTTCTTCTCTTGTCTTTCAACTTGTGTTTCTAGTCTTTGCAACTAATTCCGAAGGAGGGGTATGAAAGAATTCAAATTAAGGCTCAAAGGGTTGACGATGGATAAAGTGTTTGGATAGCAGAACAAAATGCCTTCGTCATTCCAATCTTCAACATGCCAAGTTCAAACAACATATCCACGACATCTTTTGTTTGTGCCCTGATTGATAACCATATCATCCATTCGCCTTCTCATCTATCATTTTAAAGTATTGCTGGACGACACTTTCATTTCAGTATCACGAGCGAACCTCGTCCTAGCATGGCCAATTTTCCTTTAAGGGTTTCTTCATGTTTTACTTGCCCCAGTCTCACATGATTCGGGCTCCAAATAATCTCAAATCATTTTTATTTCTTTTTAAAATGACCTGATTATCTTCCAATTGCTTCATGATTAACCCTTAATATTAGGCCAAAATTATGAGCGATGCCATGTCATTAGAGTCGGCGTTCGAACAAATGACAAATTTAAAGATAGAAAAACTAAACAAAAAGACGAACTGGGTAATAAGAGACCAAAAGTTTCACTAAACGGAGAAGTGGTTCAAATACAATCAAGCAAACCAAAATAAAAAACTGAAACGAAACTTGAAACGACTAAGCAAACTGCAATGACCAAAAATGGAAAGATAAGAGGGTTTCACTTCAAAACAAGATCCGGGTCACAACCCCGAAAACAACTCGGACAAAAGAAAAGACAACAAAACAAACCACCGAAGAATAGCTCAAGATCTTAAGGGTGAGCTGGCAATGGATTCCTGATTAATGTTGGGTGCCTCTGGTGTCTGCACCTCGATCTTATTGGTGTCAATAAGATTTTGTACCGCATGTTTCAGTTTCCAACATTTCTCGGTATCATGTCCGGGAGCTCCTGAATAATACTCACAGCTTACTGAGCGATCCACATTTGGGGGTAGGGGATTTGGCAATCTTGTCTCAACAGGACTCAACAAACCTATCTCCTTCAATTTGTGGAACAGAGCAGTATAAGTTTCTCCCAACTCAGTGAATGTTCTTTGTGTCTTTTCCTTTCTGAAGGCATGATTCCCTCTGAAACCTGGTCCTGGAGGGTTATCGTAAGCCCTCGGTGGTGGATATGTGTTTCGGGGAGGGTGATTAGGGTGATTTAGGTGGTAGGGTCTGGATTGGTAATGAGGTGAAGGACCTTTCGATCTGGACCAAGTACCCTCCTCTACCGTTGCAACTTCTTCTCTTCTCTTTTTCCCGAATGCAACCCCTGTGCCATTCTGAATAGCTTGACTTGTTGCTTTCAACGCGGAATAGCTCAAGATCTTATTAGACTTAAGTCCTTCTTCTATCATTCCGCCCATTTTGACCACCTCGTTGAAAGATTTACCAACCGATGTCACCAGGTGACTAAAGTAAGTTGGCTCCAGTGTCTGCAAGAAGTAATCCACCATCTCGTTCTCTCTCATCGGGGGATCTACCCTTGCTGCCTGTTCCCTCCAGCGGAACCCAAATTCTCTGAAGCTTTCGGCGGGTTTCTTCTCTAGCTTGAGCAATGATAAGCGATCAGGGATTATTTCAAGATTATATTGAAACTGGCCGATGAATGCTTGGGCCAGGTCATCCCATGTAAACCATCTGCTGGGATCCTGCCTGGTGTACCATTCTAATGCGGACTCTCCCAAACTCTGACCGAAGTAAGCTATCGAATTTCATCTCGCCCTCCGGCTCCTCGCATTTTGCTGCAGAAACCTCGGAGATGGGCTACTGGGTCACCATGCCCCTCGTATAGATCAAACTTGGGCATTTTGAACCCAGCGGGCAACTGGACATCTGGAAATGGGCACAGATCCTTGTAAGCAACGCTGACTCGGTTGCCTAAACCATGCATATTCCTGAAGGATTGCTCCAGGCTTTTGACTTTTCGGATAACTTCCTCATGCTCCAAACTTTTGAAGTGCTTTTCCGGTTCTGCCGGGTTATCCCAGTGAGGGGTGTGTGAATGCGGTTCAGGAGCCTTAAAGGTAGGCTCAGGATCATAACAATGATTGTCATGTATTTGAAAAACCGGTTCACCGGACGGCTTCTGTAAAGTATCAGGTGGAGGTGCCACGAAAACAGGGGTGACCGGAGGAGGAGTATTTTGTCTAGCTGGTGGAACCTGGGATGTATAAGGGTTTTCCCCTTGATAATATGGATAGATTGGTGCACTTGTCGAGGGATCAATAGGCGGACGCTCTGGAACTGGTGTAAGAGTAGGAAGGTTTGGTGATGACTGTCCCCTAGCCCAGGCTAGGTGCATCTCTTTTATTTGCTGTCTCAACCGGTCCACCTCATCTTTCATGATATGTATCTCTGTTTTCTCTCCATCGAGACTTTTGCCGGAACTAGACACGCTTGCTAGAATTGGCCCTTTTGATCTAGTATGGTAATGGTGATTGGCCAGAATATTCTGTCAAGCCAACCGCTAAACTTTCTGGAATGCAACAAACTTGTAAGCTCACAGAGTTTAACAGATATGTTATCGCACATTGGATGTAATGCACCTAGTCAGTTATCCATATATGTATTCGCTACATGCATCATTCCAGCTTTTCCTTTTCCATTATCCTTGAAAACCTCTCTTGTTATTAACTTCCATGTTTTTATATTTTTTTTTTTATATATATACATATACAGTTCAGTTGTGGTCGAATCTTATGGAGATTGCCTACGTATCATGACCCCGCATGAATCGGACCGAGCGTAGTTCTTGCAAATTAATGCAAGAAATAAAGAGATGTTTATTTGAATTTTTTTTCTTTTTTTTTTTTTGAAAAAAATTGTAAAAGCCGACTCCAACTACAAACTCTGATGAAAAACTTTCACACCTTGTGTCGGAGATTTCTACAAGAATAAAAATATTTTTGGTGTCACTTATGACTATTTCTACAAAATTGGCCACATAATGGCTTATTTGACAAAATGGCTATTTTTGCAAAATTTATTTAAGAAAGATAAAACTTGAAATTTTTTTTTTTATTTTATCCTGTGGCTCATGGGGCATTGTTCGGCATCACCAACACAAAACTATTTTTTCATAAATCGGCCATGTAATGGCTTATTTAGACAAAAGTGGCTCTTTTTGCAATATTTTATGTAAGAAGATGCAAATTCAAAATTTTATCCTGGGCCTATGGGGCATCGTTCAGCACCGACACAGGCCATCACAAGACTGAGAAAGTTCAAATGCAAAAATGTGGCTATTTCAGTAAAATTTGGCCATGTAATGGCTTGTTTGATAAAGTGGTTATTTTTGTAAAGTTGAGTGATGACTCAAAACTTGATTTTTGCGGATACAACCTTTCGATATTTCCGCGAGGGAATATTTCAAGGCTGTGTCCAAAATTATTTTAAAAAATCCAAAGTGGCTATTCTTGCAAAAACAGTCTTCCGACGTCTTTTGAGGGACGTTCGGCTTATTTTAAGCAAGAATAGCATCACCCGACTTATTTATAACAAAATCAAAAATTTGACATTTTTTTTTTTTGGTTATTTTTGCAAACGGGGTGTGAACCCGAACTTGATTTTGCGGCTATGGCCTTGCAACATTTCCACAAGGAATATTTCAAGGTTGTGCCCGCAAATTATTAAAAATGATTCAAAGTGGCTATTTTTGCAAAAACAGCCTTCCGGCGTTCTTTCGGAACATTCGGCTATTTTTCAAAATGGCATCACTTTGAAAAAACTAAAACTTCGACATTTTTTTTTTAATTTTTTGAAGGGGTGGTTGGACCCGATGAGGGTTGCCTACGTATCCCACCTAATGGCGAGAATCAAACCTGCGTAGTTCGGTCAGATTAGTTGACCAATTATTTCAACAAAATTGTTCCACCTATTTTTCAAATTTTCCTTTCACACCTTCGACAACGTTTCGTCGACATTTCGATATTTTCTATTCTAAAATTTCCTTTCTTTTTGTTTTTCAGGAATTTAGCCTGTAATAATCTAGAACAAATAAATGCAACATATAACATGCTCGGTCTTTAATTTTCCGGGTCACCTGTCCTAGACGGACCCAACCCCTGTGTTGAGTTCCCTAAGTCAGATATGATGCAAATAAACGTCCTAAATCTAGGCTTAATATCCCGATGTTTTCAATGGTACTAGACCGTGTACCCGAGCAGACAACTCGGATTTGAGGAGGGAGCTACGTACGGGGACCCGCGGGATCGTCCGGCTTTGTAACTTATCCTGCCTCTTTTCTTATTTTGGTATTGACACTAACAGAAAGGGGAGTCTCAACCAGTAAGCACATCCCCGGGGGTAGGAAGAGACGGGTTTTTGGCACAATTTTATATACAGTTTACGCAATATAAAAGCGGTAAACATATAGCAGTTTGTATATACAGTGCAACTAATATCAAAGCGGTAGACATGTAGCACATTAATCAAACATGTAATAAAATCAGATATAGAAAAAACAACAATTTAAATGAGCTCGAATTCTTAGACCCCGAACCGAAGTTCAGAGATTTGTCCCCAGCAGAGTCGCCACAGCTGTCACACCTCCTTTTTTCGCACCCGCGAGGGCACGATGGACTTTTTCCAATTGAAGGACAATCGCAACGGGATTTATTTATTTAATTCAGAGTCGCCACTTGGGAAAATAATGGTGTCCCAAGTCACCGGTTTAATCCCGAACCGAGGAAATTTATGACTCTGTATTACAGTCTGCGAAACTAGAAACCCGGATAAGGAATTCTGTTAACCCGGGAGAAGGTGTTAGGCACTCCCGAATTCCGTGGTTTTAGCACGGTCGCTCAACTGTTATTTTTGTTTCTATTTGATTTCTTTATATATTTTTATTTATGTGCTCTTATATTCCGCTTTTCAATTTTAGAAGAATTGCAACGTCGCGAAAATACATTTCGAGTCACACCGCAACCAGTACGCCTGTGACTTTAATATATTTCAGTTTCGCCGAGAGTAAGATTTGGGTCACATAAATGCACACCCGTATTCAGGAAAGTAGATTATTAGAGTCGTGCTTAAAAGAATCTATCGCGTTGTTAACTTTGGGAAAGACCGTGAAATTTACTAAACGGTCTTTCCGAGTCTTTTTTTTTTTTTTTTAATAATTTTATTTGAGGGCCCCGAAATTGTGCATTTAGCGCGGTGAGGCTCATCTCATTATTTATTTAAAGGACAATCCTAAACGCTATTGTAATTTTTATTTTTTGTCTCTTAAAAATAAAAGAAGAGTCCTAATTAATTTATAAGTCCAATGTACTGTCTAAACTAAAAATTGGATTCGAATTCAATGATTTGCACAAAAAATAGCCTCCTCGCTGGTGACAGTCCCGTGAAATGTGGCCTTCATATGGGCTCAATGGGCCAAGTCTAAACTATAATTCAGCATAGGTCCAATACACGTTAAGCGTAATTCATCAATGAATTGAGTAACCAATTGTTTTGTTTTACTAATTGAAATTAGTGGCAGCACATTATTAATCCTGAAATTCATAAGAAACTTCTTTACATTATTAGCATTAGCAAAGTTTACATTAACCTTGAAATTTAAATCCATGTTCCTTGCTATTTGGTTCTATATCCTACTAAAACTCATAATCATCTCTAAATACGTAAATGCATATTATAGTTTAACTAATCAACTCACGCTTAACAGTCCATCTTATTGTTAAAATATCCATCTAAAACTCATAATCACCTCTAAATGAATAAACATATATTATAGCTTAACTAAACGTATTCACGCAAACAACCCATCAGTTAACATAATTCAACATTTGCACAAATTATAAAATTTTAATTGGACAAACGTGTATTACTACTATTACACAGTTAACACAAATTAGAGCTAAACTATTAGAAGCCTCATGTTATCAAATCTGCAATTGGCATTACTCAATCTTTCATACGTCAATGGGAGCTGGAAAATACCTGGAAATTACAATGAGGAAAGAAGAAGTCAGTTGCAGCAACGCACAAACAACAGCAACAGCAACCAATGACAATTCAGGCAGCAGTGAATTTGGAATAAACCAGTAGAAGGGGAATAATGAATAGTAGCAGAAAAATTCCAGCAGTAGCTAGAACAACCAAAACAGGATTTCAGCCTACTTTCCCTCTAGTTTTTCTATTAGTGTGTGTGTGTATTCCAGTGGGTATTCTGTCTTCTGCCAGTGAGTTTTTAGTGTGAATGTGTGTTTGCTTTCCACCAGTGTATGTGTAGTGTTTTCCAGAGAATGCTCTGTGTGTATTAGTCTCTCAAAAAATGTTTAAAACTCTCTCTGCCCGTTTCCAGGTTCCTCCTCTTTCAAACTCTAAGAGTGTTCTTTTATAGCCTTAAAAAGTCACTCAACAGCCCCCTTTTTTAATCAATTCAGATCTGTCCAGCCCACTAAAACCTCTAATTTTCCACTAAGATATGTTTTATTCATTGTTAATTAGCATTATTTACGGATTCATTATAATATCTAATACTTCCAAAGTGTTCCAATTCACATTCCACTATCTTGTTTAAACAATTCCTAATCTAATGCTTAATTGGATACCATATCAATAATTTCAAAACTTTTTCCCATTTTTCAAATTCCAAGTTTCCCTTGAATCTGCCAACTTGCTAAAAGTAACCCTGAAAGCCACTGATATCCCCACTCATCAGCAGTACCCCAAGTTCATCTACTCAATTATCTTAATCATCCACTAATTCCCAATCGATCATTGGAAATGAATCTATGGCAGCTATAACCAATTGACACTTCCTAGCCATTAACTACTGATTCCTACTCAACTATTTGAAAACCATATCCAGTTAAAGAGGGGCAATCAGCTACTGATTTTAAACCTGAACTATTGGCCGAGAGCAATTGGTTATTCAAATTGACCATTGCATTATCAACATACAAAGGGGACTATATAAACACAACTAAACTTTTGATAACAGGGAAGTGTAAACCAGATGAATAACAGAGAAATCAAACATAGACAATAACATACTGTGGCTTGACGCAAACATGAATCAGATACAAGAGCAAACTAACGAACGAAGCTTAATTTAATCAAAGTAGGCATCGATAACGACAAAGAAACCTTAATGAAGAAAGAGATGAAAATTGACCTCACACCTGTAATACAATGAAAAATTGAAACAATTTCGGGTAAGGAGACGCGACCAAGAATGAGCAACGAGAACCTCGGTCGACAAACCTCGAGCTCCGACCAAGCTGCTGACCAGGCCCCTCGAACAAACCATGAATAAAAAAAACGGAAATCACAGCACTGAAGAACCTCTTTTGAACCAAAATAGTAATAGTTCTATGGACAAATATCCGATACGTTACTACTGTTTCTTCAATCTTTGAGAAATTATAGAAGAAAATGTTACTTGGTTGTTCCAAGAGGGCTGGCCGTGGTTGAGCCGATGGGTGTGTGTGTTTTTCGCTCCTTGTTTTGCAGCAAGGTGGTGATCGAAATGGGGCTGTTTGATGGTTGGTTGTTTGGTCGGTCGATCATGGATGGAGATGAACGACGGAGGAGATGGCGGCTGGCGAATTGGGTCTCTTGATTTAGGGTTGAATGTCATTGAGGGAGATTGAAAAGGTGGGGCATTTGGGTTATGAGCAAACCGGGTCGGGTTGAGTGTGGGTTGGGGCGTGGGTGTAGTTAGTTTGGGCTTGGGTTGGGATTTGTTTTGGGTTGAATTCCTTCTTTTAATTCCAATGGTCCTAAGACCATGACCTCTTATTTTTCTTTCCAATTTTTTTCTAATTCTTTTATTTTTTAATTATTAAAACTAAACTGTAAATTATATTACAAAAATACAATCCTAAATTAATTTTTGACAAAAATATTGATTAACTCTTAGTAACAATTATCACAAAGAATTAAACATCATATTAAGCGAAAAATCACACAATTGGACATTAAAGGCTAAAAAAAATGCAAAAGTACATATTTTTGTGATTTTTATTTTCGTAAAACGAACTTAATTACTCTAAATTACACACATGAATTTTATATGCAAAAATGCAAACATTTTTGTATTTTATATTAATTTAAATAAATAAACATGCGCACACAAAAAATGCAAATAATAAGAGAACAATAACATATAATCCACGAAAATCTCACACATCACCAATACTATTTTATTTTGAAATTTTGGGAGCAATTCTTACGTAGGGCAAAAATCACGTGCTCACA
>JASVEL010002242.1:0-77176 GCA_032618575.1 Nicotiana noctiflora
AAATGGGACAAAATCCCATTTTTCAATTTCTTCCAAATTGGAGCTCGGGGATAGGCGATTTTCCGGAGATTTTCAGAGAAAACAACGGGATTTGAAGCTTCGGATGAATTCGCGAGACAAAGGAATGTTGGATTTTTGAATTGGTAGCAAAGCGAGGTAAGTGTTTGGTCTACCCTAGCTTGAGGGAATAAGAGTTGAGTATAATTGCTACTTGTTATGTGTTTTGTCCGACGTATAGTCATGGTGACGAGTATCTATACATTGGGGGTCGAGCATGACCGTGAGTCCTAAATTTCTAAATTGTCGTATTCTTATTTGATGCTTATGAGAACTTGTTTGAAGATATTTGAAGCTGAGCAAGTAATTGTTATGATCGAGTAATTGTATCAGTTGTGTTAAATAGAAATTCATATGTTTGGTTATAGCTGGTTCTTCTTTGCCGAGAATATATTGTTGATTAATTATTATTGGTTTCATACCGATAATATATATTGTTGATTAAAGATTATTGGTTTCATACCGATAATATATATGTTGTTGATTAAAGATTATTGGTTTCACACCGGTAATACATACATATTGTTGATTAATTATTATAGGTTTCATACCGGTAATATATATTGTTGATTAAAGATTATTGGTTTCATACCGATAATATATATGTTGTTGATTAAAGATTATTGGTTTCACACCGGTAATACATACATATTGTTGATTAATTATTATTGGTTTCATACCGGTAATATATATTATTGATTAAAGATTATTGGTTTCATACCGATAATATATATGCTGTTGATTAAAGATTATTGGTTTCACACCGGTAATACATACATATTGTTGGTTAATTATTATAGGTTTCATACCGGTAATATATATTGTTGATTAAAGTTTATTGGTTTCATACTGGTAATATATATGTTGTTGATTAAATATTATCGGTTTCACACCGGTAATACATACATATTGTTGATTAATTATTATTGGTTTCTTGTCGGTAACATATTAAGAAATGGGATCGTGTGGCACGCCGACCACTTATATATTAAGAAATGGGATCGTGTGGCACGCCGACCACTTATATATTAAGAAATGGGATCGTGTGGCACGCCGGCCACTTATATATTAAAGAATTGGGATCGTGTGGCACGCCGACCACTTATATATTAAAGAATTGGGATCGTGTGGCACGCCGACCACAAAGTGATTTGAATCTTGGCATTGGCCATAGTTGCCGGTAGCCTATTGATACATTTGGGAGCGGGTGGTACGCCTACCACAAGATATGAAAAGCCTATTGATATATTTGGGAGCGGGTGGTACGTCTACCACAAGATATGAAAAGCCTATGGTTACGTTTGGGAGCGGGTGGTACGCCTACCACAAGATATGAAATGAAAAATGAATTGAGACATGAAAGTAAGATTTGTTCCGTTGATCAGATTACTCCGGATATTGTGAGTTGTTGACTGTTATTTCAGAGCAGATTCTTTCCTTATAAACGTTCGATAACGTTTTATGCTGTTGTATATATATATATAGTTCAATACTTCAAGCTTCAATAATTGTACTTTAATTGAAAATGGTATTTTCTTTATCAAATGATTACTAAAAATAACTTCATCTTTTCTTGTTGATTTACTAATTGGGATGGAAGTTATTCTATACTTTATGTTAAGTAAGTGAGGCTCGTCGAACATTCTTAATTGTATTGGGTCATGAACCCCTGTGAAATGAGCAACAAGAGAATATTGATGTGCAATGTGAAATAGAAATATGTTGGCACAAGGTGCCGGGGAAAATATTATAATTTTATTTAATTGCACGTGAGTTGTCTGTGCGGTTGTGATATAAATATGGGCACGAGATGCCGTAAAAATATGAAAGTGGGTCGAAACCTATATTATTATGATTTTGAAATGAGGCGTCACAAGGTGACCTTTACTCAAAAGAATTATATTCGAAAGATACTTATTTGAAGGAAATATATTCGAAACATATTTATTGGAAGCATATTATTCTAGAGATTATTACTTGGAGGATTTATAGGCAAAAATATTTATCCTTGAAAGACTCGATTAATTGATTGCACTTGTATTTATTATTTGTTGAGAAACATTTGTGGTGTTCTTGTTGCCAACTATTTATATCTCTGGTAGATCATTGTTGCCAGCTATTTATATCTCTGGTAGATCATTGATGCCATTATTGTTATTTGCTTCCTATTATTTTGTATAAACTGCACAGATTTATGTGAGTGTCTGGTCCTAGCCTCGTCACTACTTCATCGGGGTAGGCTAGACACTTACCAGCACATGGGGTCGGTTGTGCTGATTCTACACTTCTGTACATTTTTGTGTACAGATTCAGGTATTTGATCGATGGTAGTTATTCGTTGCGGTGGAGACTCAAGGTAAACCTGCTATAGAGTTCGCAGTCCTCAGAGTCACCTTCTATTGTACTTATTTCCTTTTGTTCCCTTTGTTTCGGAACAGTGATGTAATTATATTGTATAACTACTCTTAGAAAGGCTTGTGACTTGTACTACCGGTTTTGGGAATTGTAAATCGTTTAGAGAAATTTCAGTTGAGGTTAATAAGTATCAATGTTATTTCGGTTTATGTTAAGCTTACCTAGTTTGAAGACTAGGTGCCATCACGGCTCCTTCGGAGGGATTTTTGGGTCGTGGCAATTTCTTTCCACCTCTAATCATGGTTCTCATTGGACCAGATAGATCCATATGAACACTACTAGAAAATAAACCTATGGCAACATTATTTTTAGCAACAGTTACTCATATGTTGCAGTAAAATACCTATGGCAATGGTTACAGCCGTCGCATACTCTTCTCAGACTTACTAAGATAGGTAGTAAAAAATCTGTTGCATTAGGAAATAAACCGTTGCTATAGATTGACGTATTGTGACGGTTTCTTAATCCGTTGCAATAGAGTCATTTTTGGCAACGGTGTTGAAAAAAAGGGATACTAGGCCGGTTTTACTTTCCCTCCCTATTTTCCCTCTGCTAAATTTTTTGCGTCCTAACTTTTTCGCGCATTATTTTCACAAAATAGAGACAACGCATCTCAACGAAAAACAAAAAGAAAAGTAAAAGTCCTAATTTGATACAAGCCCTAAAAGACTTGCGTCCACACTCAAGCTACCACTGCGAGAAAGGCTGACGGCCAGAAAATCCAAGAGCTTTGTTCAACCCTAAAAGACCTGCCCTAGAGGTTCTGATCTTTATCCAACTCTGTTTTCTTAAAATTTTGCTCTCATTCATCAACAGAGAGTTTGTTGAGGCATCTCCAGTTTGAAGCTAACTTAAGTCTCATGTCCTTTACACTAGGTAAGATTCATGTTATATACTTGTTTATTAATTTATTTATTTGTCAAGTAAAAGACAAATTGGGAATAAATTATTGGGGTAGCTAATTCTACCAATTTATATGTTTCTTTACTCTTTGTGAAGGCAATCAGATAAATTAAAGCAAACAACTCGAATCAATTTTTTGCTGGCCTTTCTAAATATCTTTTTAATTTCACATCGTTGTGCTCCTGGAAATTCTGTTTCTTTACAAATCGTTGTGCTCGTGAAAATTTTGTAGCTTTATAAATCGTTGTGCTCCTGGAAATTCTGTTACTTTACAATTCTCTCTAATTAGTTTACAAATCCACAAATAATACTCATTAGAAATTCTGTTGCTTTAGTGATCCAGGAAAAGGATATTGTGAGGTAGAGACAACGTTAATAATTGGTTAGCTTTTTGCTACCGATGCTTTGCAAGAAGCATGTGCAGCTGAGAGGTTGCTCAATTCATTAAGGTGATTACTTTTTGTATTCAATCCTCTTTTCCGCTAAGTGAGTCTCACAATTAAAGATCGTTTACATCTTTAAAATAATTCATTACATGTAACTCAGAATGTGCCAATATGAAATGAAATCATATTAAGTTAGATAACTTTCATAGTATATATTCATTGCTAAATTTTTGGAAGCAATTAAGGGTCCTCGAATTCAAATCAGTTGTTCAAGTCTTCCCTTCAAAGATTCAACCGTGCGAAGCAATTTAAATGCAAGCTTTGCTGGATAATGCTTCAAGAAAGAACAACAACATGTCAATCCCTATTGATACTCACTTTCAGCTTCCTTCTCCATTGCGTCAATAGAAAGCTAATATGAAAAGAAAGAGCCTTGCGATCTTGGTTTTCATATCTGTTTAGAAAGGCAAATAAGTTACTACCTTCATCCAAAATATAGCCATTTTACTTTCTTTAAACATAAACATGTGATGTCAAGAACACAAATGGGTGAACATATTACAAGTATTCTCTATTTCACCTAGCCTAATATGTACACAAGTTCTTTCATATTTTCTTGCTTTATGATCTTATACACAAAGTTATAGGTTTGGGATTTCCTTTCCTTGAATCCTGCAGTTGAAAACATAAGCAGTACTTCAATTTTCAGGTCCGAGAAGAAAATTACTATTGGGATTGCTTGAGGAACCAGCTGCAAGTGAAAATATTTGGTAAGTTTCGGGTTCTTGAAAATCCGTTTTAATAGGTGGCCAAAGTTATGATTATAATTCGACTAGAAGGATAAATATTCTATATCAGAATGACCTCTTGATTCTTTCCAAGCCAATTGACTATGGGATATGAGGAAACTAAACCTGGTTCAGATAGCTTGATAGCTTTATGCAAATCCCTCAAGTAACTCATACTTTGGTTCATTCAGCAGCCCTATTAAGATAGCCTTTTTGTACTGACCAACAGAGAGACTTTTTGTACACAATACAATTCTTAAATATGTTATGAGAAAATTACCTCAATAGAAGCCAAGCATGTATAGTATTTTCAGCTGACCTAATGGGCAAACACCACCAAAGTATATTGAGACTTATCAAGATTAGCAATTAAAACAACACCAAAGTATACTGATAGTTGTGAAGATTAGCAAATAATTATAAAAGCTTTGAAACGTACGAAACAAGAGATGAATTGATACCACATCACCCCTACAATATAGTAAAAGCTAGTTGTATGATATTTATATTTTTACACCTAGGGTGGTAGTTAAAATTAGGCTGCATTCACAAGATCTGCTAAAATATACCACAACTATTATAAAGTGTAAAGGAGACAAAGGGTCCCTTCTTGGCAGGGAAAGGTACAATAGGCTTCCCATTTATGGGGGAAAAATAGTCTATGAAGTTTTAATTAAAATCCCGATTTGAAAAGGAAGTGCAACATTTAGTACCACCATTTCTCTAAATAACTAATAAGTTCTTTGCTTGCTTTACTTTTTAGGAGAAGCTTCGTCCGCACAACAAGTAGCTATTCAACCAATCAACATGCCATCTTTTGAAAGCAACAATCAATGTTCGATTTCTTTTCGATATTAATTATAGATTGGTTGTGTGCGTAATATGTATCGCTCAAAAACATAGACTGATTTCTCAGAAACATAGACTGGTCTCTCTTTACCTCTTTATTGTGTGCGCAATTTGTATCTCTTAAAAAAAGAGATTGAGACATATGACCGAAGCCCATTCTTGCTTGAAATTATATTCCTGTACTGGTTTGATGCTTACCAAATAGCCCATTTTTTGCAAAAATAGAACTGGCCCGTACCTTTGCTTTACACTGCTTTTGCCTCTACCAGTTTTATTTGACTGAAAACAACATCTGCATATTTGGACAGTTTTGAGGAGATCATCTGGCTGTTAACAGATCATCATAGATGATACAATTGTATGCTTGAACTAAGTCCTCTTTGCCACTGAAATAAAGCTTCCATAAACATAGGATGATGCATTAATGTATTGGTTTGCTGCTTACCAAATAGCCCATTTTTTTTTGCAAAAATAGAACTGGCCCGTACCTTTGCTTTACATTGCTTTGGTGATTAATTCTTCCTGATATTCAACTATTATTTATTGATATCCATGCATGATAATCTTCTGCCTTCTCAGTTTGCATACTCTAGATTTTTTACATGAATGTTTCCATAATAGAAAATTATGTTACCAAAATCAAGAAGATGTTAATATACAATGAGAATGTCAAAACTTTGGAAACTTTTTGGAGTAAAATGGAAATAAAAATTTAGAACAAAAATCACCACTGACCCATTATAAGTGTTGCGCAAATCATGCTCTGATATGTTAGCTACCTTAGTAAGTGCTTCCCTCCACCTTAGCACTTTGTCTCTATCATCAACCAAGTTAGCTTCAAATTTAGAAAGAAAAAAAATAGCATACTCCCCATTTTTTTTCCTCACAGGTTATTGATCCACATCATATAGAAATCTGGGACAACAATTAGCTCAATTTTTTTTACGAAAACTAGAAAGTGCTATAAGTCTATACTGCTAACTTTACCTTCCATAATTCAGTATGGAGAGTTGTGGACTCAATCTCATTTAGTACAGTGTTCCTTGTGATAGTTCAATGATCAAGGTAGTGAGCTACCATTGTGATTATGGATAGGCTTCAAATTTAAAACCGGCTATGAAAGTTGCCTCTACCAGTTTTATTTGACTGAAAACAATATCTATATATTTGGACATTTTTAAGGAGATCATCTGGCTGTTAACGGATCATCATATATGATAAAATTGTATGCTTGAACTAAGTCATCTTTGCCACTGACATAAAGCTTCCGTAAACATAGGATGATGCATTAATATGGATATAGTTTACAGTAATATTGCATCTAGCATGAACGAACTCCAGATTCCAGTAGAGGTTCTTAAGTATTTCCAGATGAGAAAATCCTTGATAATGCTCACTTGGTAAGCTGAGGTAATCTAGCAGCTAGAAAGCCATAGATATATGTTCAATCACTGCCAGGTAAAGTATATGAATAAGAAATTACCCCAATTTGGGAGTTCTTGATGTCTCATACTTCGGTTGTTGTGGCTGGCTAAGCTGGAGATGTACAAGATCATGAGGGTCCTCATCGATGCTTAAACTCTTCAGAGCACAGACATTTCTGCTCACTCGAATTGCATCTCTATTTCCATAAACTTGAATTTTAATTAAAAAGAAAATTAGAAACAATTTGCTGGAGTTCTAACCCTATATGTGAGGTTCTTAAGTACTTGCTATATGAATATCAAAGGAAATCATTGTTCTTGACAAAATAAGCCTTCTCGATAAGCTTTTTAAACATACTCATAAACATTTATACACACACTTGTGCTGCTCGAAAAACTCAATAAATGTAGAGATCGAAGTTTTCTGAATTGATTGAGAACGAAAACAGATCAGTAAAGCTTTCTGATCTTGAGAAGACAATATTTTTTTCCTACTCTTAACTATTTTTGTTCTTGTTGAAATTACAGGTGAACCAAATGATCAAGGGAGAGATGAAAGCAGTAAAGACCTTACTAAAAGTATTGGTTGAAGAATCTTCAAACAATCTAAGAATGCTTTTATTTTTGAACTATTTTGCAAACTTATGTATTCCAACTCTTGGATTATTAAACACTTTTATATAATCTTAGTTGTATGTTTTGAATTATGATTCTGTTGATGAATATATTCCATTAGTTATATATTAATTTCAGTGTATTATACATTTATCTTGTTGCGACAGTGTTAATAGCTTCCAATAGTAGCCACAGTAGTTGAGCATAACCGTTACAGTACCTAAGATTAACCGTTGCAATAGCTTGTAATAATCGTTCCAACATGCAAAACAAAACAATATATAAAATGTTGTAGTGTCAATAGCAACGGTTCTCAGGTGTCGCAATACACGAATAGTGGCGGTTCAGAACCGTTGCCACAACTCAATATTAATCATTGGATTTGCTCTTGAAAAAACCGTCGCAGTAGATGCTCCTATGGCAACGGTTATGAAACTGTTACTTGCAGACGTTGCAAGAGACCAGTAAACCGTGGCATTAGCTTTATTGCAACGGATTGTATTGCTATGGCAACGGAACGTGTGGCGTTGCATTAGGCTTATTTTCTAGTAGTGGAACCAGTTCCAACGTCTTGGATGTACTCACCATTTTCTTGGTTTTAAAGGATGACCTTACCTGCCTCCCCCTTGCATATGCCTCACTAACTTTATCTTCCTTGAACTTGATGTTAGGTAAACCTACAACCAAGTCCTTTGAGACTAATTTGTTTAGCTGATTCAGACTAGCATGACCAAGTCTTTTGTGCCATAGGAGGGGATCATTAACCAACACACTTAAGCATGTGAGTTCATTTTCTGAAAGAGTTGATAATTCTATAGTATAAATATTGTTAACTTTTTTTCCCTGCAAAACAAATTTGTTAGTGATAAGATTAATAACAAATCACTTGGTGGAGGTAAAAGCTACAAGGTTACCTTTGTCACACAGTTGTGACACACTTATTAGGCTATATTTCAAGCCATCTATCAGGTAGGCATTCTCTATGGAATGAGAATCAATTTTGCCTACCTTACCAACCCCAATGATCTCACCTTTCTTTCCATTACCAAAGGAGACATTACATCATTTTAGGTTCTCAAGTGAAAGGAACTGGTCCTTGTCCCTAATCATGTGTTTTGAGCAGCCACTGTCCATATACCATATTTGGCTCCTCCCTTTCACTTGAACCTACAAAATGAAATCAGGGATTAGTCTTAGGAACCTAAACTAGTTTGGGCCCCTTTCTATATGCAAAAGGATGGATTAAATTCCTTCTTGGCCATTCAGGCAATTTATTCTTTTCTTTGACAAAAGACTTGTTCATTTGACTGGCCTTCTCTTTTTCATTGCATTTATATTTGTAATGGCCAGCCTTACCACATTGTGTGCAGTGGAAATGGAGAGCAGGCTATTAATATAATAGCTTGACCGCTTAGGCAGTAGAGCCAAGGAAAGAGGGAAGCCCATCATAGAGGCTTATCTAGAAGTCTGAAGTTCCGTCTACAGAAGAGTGAGGTACTTGCTTTTTTGATCCCAATTAGGAGCTTGGGTTCCGTAGAAGTACTCTTTTGTTACTACTACGATGCTCTTGCAACCAAGAGAGCGCATCAGATGCTTTGTTCCACTTGCAAGTTCTGTCTAGTTCATGTTTTACCTTTCCTAGATCTTCTTTTAAGATTTTGATGAATTCACCCTTCTTATATAATTCATCCTTCACTTTTCCTAAATTTTCTTCTAGGGTAAGATATGTGTGATCAACTATCTTCTTTCCTGTTCCTAATTTTAGCTTTAGATTTTCAGATCTAAGTTCTAGGACTCTGTTGTCAAGTTCAAGAACATGGTTCTTCAACTTAGCATTTTTGTTATCACTCTCATTGGCCCTAAACTCTAGAGCTTTACATTTAGCTTTTAAAATCACACATTCCCTAGACAGAACTTCCTTTTCAGTATTAATTATCTCATACTCATCAACGAAGTCTGTTAAGAGTTTAGCTAGCCTTTCTTTAGACAAGAATTGATCTTGTCTTTGAGATGAAGAATACTTACCTCTTGTTCATCCTCTGATTCTCCAATGGCCATTAGAGCTTGATCCCTCCCAGCTTCATCTTCAGGGTCCTTATCAGATGTTTCTCCCCAAGCAACAACCATAGCCTTAGTTGATCCTTTGTTTCTTTTTGGTTTAAAATGTTCCTTCTTATTATTTATTCTTTCAGCTCTTTCTTTCTTCCACTCAATCTCCCATTGAGGATAATTTTTTATCATGTGATCAGTCTTACCACACTTGTAGCAGCCTTCAATGGTCTGTTTCTCCGGAGCTCTTGCTTTGTTGAAGTTTGTACTTCTTGAAGCACCTTTTCCTCTCATCAGATACTTCTTGAAATCCCTAGTGATTATGGCTACTTCATCATCTTCCAAATCTGCACCTTCAGTGATTTTGGGAGATAAACTTCTCTTCTTTTTGGGGGTATCCATCTTCATTGTTTGTCTCCTCATTTCATAGGCAGTTAAGTTCCCAATTAGTTCATCCAGCCTAAGGGTAGCAATAATCTTGGATTCCTGAATGGCAGTGATCTTGTTTTTCCAAGTGACTGGTAGAACTCTTGTCAAAATCTTTTCAACCTTGTCTTCTTCAAGGTTGGTCCTTCCAAGAGATTCAAGCTCATTAGTCAGAGTAGTGAATCTAGTATACATCTCCTAGATAGTTTCTCCTTCCTTCATAGTGAAATTCTCATATTAAGAATACAGAAGAGTTCCTCTTGACCTTTTCACTTGAGGTGTTCCTTCATGAGCCACTTGTAGCGTGTCCCACATTTCCTTAGAAGTTGTACAACTTTGAATCATGTTGTACTCACCTGGTCCTAGACCACACACTAGCCACTTTTTGGCTTTAGCATTTTTCTTCCATTTTTTTAGATCCTGAGTAGTATAATCAGCTAGGGATGCGTATTCGAATCGGTTTATCTATAAATCGAATCGATTATTTGTTATCGGTTCATCGATAAATGAAATAAAAAAAATCGAAACCTTATTGAAACAATAACGATAAGCATACATACAAATCGATAATCGATAAGTAATTATCGATAAGGGTCAAAATCGAATCGATAAATCGAATGAACATCCCTAATTATTTCATCTACCATATTTAAGGAATGATCATATTTAAAGCTCAAGGGAATGAAGTTCAAATTAATGGAAAATAGAATTAGCAGTAATGATGTATTTTTATTTTCTTTAATGTCGTAGGAGTGTTGGTGGCATATATTTGATCCCTTACTTTAGTTTCATTGCATGTGTCTATTGACACAATTTTTATGTTGTAAACAATGTTCGTCATATTTTAGCTTCTTTTTGTCCATATTAGTTAGGCGTGTTTGTAGCGGTATACTTTCCGTGGAATCCCAAAAATTTTCTTATTGGTGTAATCGATAACCGAATCGATAAGCCCCAAAATTTTAATAAATCGAAATCAAAAAACCAAAACCTTATTTAAATGATAACGATAAGCATATGTACAAATCAATAATCAATAAGTAATTATCGAAAAGAGTCAAAATCGAATCGATAAATCGAATGCACACCCCTACAATCTGTCACGACCCGGATTTTCCCCTGTTATCGGGATCGTGATGGCGCCTACTCGTGGTAGCTAGGCAAGCCAATTCATTCAACATTATCCTATTCACGTCATTATTTTTAAACTCATACTTACTAGCAAGAGAAATAATTATTCAATTTAATAAACGCGGAAGACTTTCAAAATAAAGATAAATAATACTAAGGTAAAACACTGATGAAATCCTCTACCCAAGATGTGGAGTCACCAACTCACGAACTACTAATGAATACTACACATAATGGTATGAAAGAAAATGATAAATATCCATCTGTCTCAGAACAATGAGACCACAACAAATAGTATAAGTAAATAGAAGAGACGCGGGGCCTGTGGACGCCTGCAAGCTACCTCAGTCTCGAAATTCTCAACTCCCACGAATACTCTACTGCTGCTGCTGCTCCTGCTCGAAACCTGGACCTATGCAAAAACGCACAGAAGTGCAGTATCAGCACAATCTGACCCCATGTGCTGGTAAGTGCCTGGCCTATCCCGGCGAAATAGTGACAAGCCTAGGACCAGACACTCACAAAAACCTGTGCAATTCTATATATGTACACCACAAGATAACAAGAAATACCAAGTAACAAATTAAACAAGAAGTATCATAATAGGGGAAAACACAATAGTCAGCAACATCTATTAAATCAGTAATGAAAATTAGAGTATAATGGAAACAGTTAATATCAAAACAAAGAATATCAAATAGTTGCACGGCATCACCCTTCGTGCTTTTACTCTCATCCTCACATCCATGGCACGGCATGATCCTTCGTGCATGGTTCAAATAACAATGGCACAGAATGTTCCTTCGTGCATAATCAATATCACAAGGCACGACATGATCCTTCGTGCATAATCAATAACAAGGCACATCATTACCCTTCGTGCATAATCAATAATATAAGGCACGGCATGATCCTTCGTGCATAATCAATAAAATAAGGCACGACATTACCCTTCGTACAAAAATAAGTAAACAAGCACGGCATCACCATTCGTGCATTATCACTCTTCCTCACCCAAATAACAATCACAGTTAATGGCAAAAGAATGAAAACAATAATCATGAACCATCCCGGCAAGGGACACATTAATCATCGCAACAAGGTTCCGGCAAAGGAAAACAATAATCAACTTTACAATAAAGTCCCGGCAAGGGAAATTAGTGATCAATTTCACAACCCGGCAAGGGTTCAAAATTTCACCTTAAAAGCATACCACAATAGATATCGACAAACGACTCACGGTCATGCTAGATGCCAGTGTATGGATGCTCGTCACCACAGCCCATACACCGCACTCGATCACATAGCAAATAGCACATAAATCCTATTCCCTCAAGCTAGGATAGATCAAACACTTACCTCTAGCCTTGAAGTCCAATTTATCCTTCAACTATAGCTTTACCTCGAATTTCTGCTTTCAACTTGCTAGAATCTAGTCACAATTGATTCAATTACATTAATAAATACTATATAACTTGGTTTGGATGCTTAAAAACAGTTTTCTCAAAGTTTATCCCAAAATTTCCCAAAATGCCCCTAGTCCCATGTGGTCGGAACTCGAGGTTCGGACCAAAATCCAGTTACCCATTCCCTCACGAGTTCAAATATATGATTTGTTTCACAATCGGACCTCAATTCGAGGTCCAATTCCCCAATTCATAAAAACCTAGGTTCTACCAAAAAACAAGAATTTCTACCATGAAAACCTTTGATTTCTCTTGAAAAACATGTTTAATGATGTTAGGAATTGAAAGAATTAAGTAAAAAGTGACTTACAAGTGTTTTGGAGTGATTTGCTCTTGGAGAATCGTGTGTGGTGTGTTGGGTTTTGAAAGAATGAAGAAAAGAGGTCAAAAATTCGTTAAGTATCAGATTGCACAGCTACGGTTATGGGAATTGCGAACGTTTGTTCGCAATTGTGAACATAGCAGGTCTTGGGAATGTTACTCTCGCATTTGCGAGAAAAGTTCGCTTTTGCGAACTCTGGCTGATTACTGGGACCTTCGCATTTGCGACATTTTAGTCGCATTTGCGAACATGGGTTGTTCACTGAAGGCCTCGCATTTGCGAGGTATAAATCGCATTTGCGAGCACATGCACTCCCCTGCCATCTTCGCATTTGCGAAGCTCGGTTCGCATTTGCGAACCCTGTCTTGTTCTGCCATCTTCGCATTTGCGAAGCTTGGTTCGCATTTGCGAACCAAGGCTAAATCTGATCCCTTTCGCAATTGCGATCATTTCTTCGCAATTGCGAAGATATGAGCTGGGGAAAAATACTAGCTGTGCTATTTTTCAGAATTTGCTCCAACGGCCTATCAAATCTTTACCCGAGCCCTCGGGCTCCAAGTCAAACATGCACACAACTTCAAAACCATATTACAAACTTGCTTGTGCGATCAAATCGCCAATATAACATCGTTTTCATCAAATCAAGCCTCAAGTTCATGATTATCTTTCTTTTAACTTCATAACTTTCAAATTTGGAACTCAAGGTTCAAAACACATCAAACGACATCCAAATGTCACCAAACTTTGCAGAAAGCACTTATATAATATTTAAGACTTGTACCGGGCATCGAAACCAAAATACGAGCCCGATACCATGGTCGTTTAATCCATTTTCATTTAATAATTTTAGCAAAAACAATTTAACAGAAAAATTCATATCTTGGGCTCTAGGCCTCAGAATTCGACTCCGGACACATGCCCGAGTCCCATATTTTCCTACGGACCTTCTGGGACCGTCCGATCTCGGGTCCGGGTCCGTTTAGCAAGAATGTTTACCGAAGTCAACTATATCAATATTAATATCACTTTTCTTCAAATTTTTCATAGAATTCATATATTCTATCACAAAATCTTTCCGGCAACATGACCGGATTATGCACATAAATCGAGGCCATATAAAATAAGGTTTTCAAGGCCTCGGAAGTGCGGAACGAGTGAGGAAAATAGGTGATGACCCTTTGGGTCGTCACATCCTCCACCTCTAAAACAACCGTTCGTCCTCGAACGGACAAGAGACGGAAGTACCTGAATCGGGGAACAAATGTGGGTAGCAGCTCCGCATATCAGACTCGGACTCCCAGGTCGATGCCTCAGGAGGCTGGACCTTTCCACTAAACACGCACAGAAGGAAAACTCTTCGACCTCAACTGTCAAACCTGCCGGTCTAGAATGGCCACCGGCTCCTCCTCATAGGATAAATCATTGTCCAATTAGACAGTACTGAAGTCTAACACATGTGTGGGATCGCCGTGGTACCTCCGTAGCATAGATACATGAAAAACTGGATGCACGACTGATAAGCTAGGTGGTAGAGCTAATCTGTAAGCCATCTCTCCCACTCGGTCCAGAATCTCAAATGGACCAATATACCTAGGGCTGAGTTTGCCCTTCTTTCCGAACCTCATCATGCCCTTCATAGGCGATACTCGGAGCAATACCCGCTCGCCAACCATGAAATCCACATCTCGAACCTTACGATCCGCATAAGTCTTCTGTCTGGACTGAGCTGAACGCAATCTCTCCTGGATAGTCTTGACCTTGTCTAAGGCCTCCTATACTAAGTCTGTACCCAACAACCGAGCATCTCCCCGCTCAAACCATCCGACTGGAGACCAACATCGCCTACCAAACAACGCCTCATACGAGGCCATATGAATGCTAGACAAGTAGCTGTTGTTGTAGGCGAACTCCGCTAATGGAAGAAACTGGTCCCACGAGCCTCCAAAATCAATAACACAGGCTCGGAGCATGTCCTCTAGGATCTGAATAATCCTCTCGGACTGACCGTCCGTCTGAGGATAAAACGCTGTACTCAACTGGAACTGGGTGCCTAACTCCTACTGGACCACTCTCCAGAAATGCGAGGTAAACTGCATACCCCGATCTGAGATAATAGACACCGGCACCCCATGAAGGCGAACAATCTCCCTAATGTAAATCTCTGCTAACCTCTCCGATGAGTAAGAGACAGATACTGGAATGAAGTGTGCTGACTTGGTCAGCCTATCAACAATGACCCAAATTGCATCAAATTTCCTCCAGGTCAAAGGAAGTCCAATAATGAAGTCCATTATGATCCGCTCCCATTTCCACTCAGGAATTTCAGTTCTCTGGAATACGCCACCAGGGCCTCTGGTGCTCATATTTCACCTGCTGACAATTTAGACACCGAGTGACATACGCAATGATGTCCTTCTTCATTATGCGCCACCAATAGTGTTGTCGTAAGTCCTGATACATCTTCGCGGCCCCGGGGTGAATAGAATACTGCGAACTGTGGGCCTCCGCTAAGATCAATTCTCGAATCCCCTCGACATGGGGCACACAAACTCGTCCCTACAATCTCAATACTCCATCATCATCTAGAGTTACCTTCGTGGCACCTCCCCGCTGTACAGTATCTCTTAAGTCATGCAAATAAGGATCATCAAATTACCTCTCACGGATACGCTCTAATAGAGATGAACAAGCAACCGTGCAGGCTAATACCCTGCTAGGCTCAAAAATGTCAATCCTCACAAACTGGTTGGCTAAGGCCTGGACATCTAAAGCAGGTGGTCTCTGACTGACCGGAATGTACGCGAGACTACCCATGCTGGCAGACTTTCTACTCAATGCATCGGCCACCATATTGGCCTTACCTGGGTGATATAGGATAGTAACATCATAGTCCTTCAGCAGCTCTAACCATCTCCGCTGTCGTAAATTCAACTCCTTTTGCTTGAATAAGTACTGTAGGCTTTTGTGATCCGTGTATACCTCGCACGCCACACCATATAGATAATGCCTCCAGATTCTTATCATGAGTCTTCAACTGATGCAAAGCATATGCAATCACACTACCCTATTGCATCAAAGCATACCCAATACCAATCCAAAAAGCATCACAATATAATGTGTAACAACCTAAAGCTGAAGGAAAAATTAGAGCTGAAGTTGTGGTCACAAAAATCTTGAACCTTCTAAAAGCGCTCCTCACACTCATCCGACCACCGGAAAGGAAAACCCTTTTGGGTCAATTTGGTAAAGGGCGATGAAATAGATGAGAAACCCTCCATGAAACTGTGATAATAACTGGCCCAACCGAGAAGGCTCCAAATCTCGGTCACTGAAGCTGGTCGAGGCCAATTCTGGACTGCCTCAATCTTTTTTGGGTCCACCTGAATGCCTTCTACTGATACAATATGACCCAGAAAAGCCACCGAACTCACATTTCGAAAATTTGGCATATAGATGATTATCGTTCAGAGTCTGAAGAACCACTCTGAGGTGCTGCTTATGCTCTTCCTGGCTGCGGGAATATATCAGGATGTCATCTATAAAGACTATCACGAATAGATCTAAATAAGGCATGGACACCCGATTCATCAACTCCATGAATGCTGCTGGAGCATTGGTCAACCCGAAAGATATGACCAAGAATTCATAGTGCCCGTATCTAGTGCGAAAGGCTGTCTTAGAAATGTCAGCCGCCCTGATCTTCAGCTGATGGTAGCCCGACCTCAAGTATATTTTTGAGAACACCCTCGCTCCATGGAGCTGGTCAAACAAATCATTAATCCTCGGCAGTGAATACTTGTTCTTTATCGTCACTTTGTTTAATTGCCGATAATCAATACACATCCGCATCGAGCCATCCTTCTTCTTCACAAATAACACGGGTGCTCCCTAGGGAGAAACACTGGGCCTGATAAAGCCCTTTTCTAGAAGGTCTTGCAACTGATCTTTTAACTCTTTTAACTTCGACGGGGCCATACGATAGGGTGGAATAGAGATGGGTTGAGTGCCCGGTGCCAGATCAATACCGAAATCAATATCCCTGTCGGGTGGCATGCCCGGCAGGTCTAAAGGAAAACCTCGGGAAACTCCCGTACAATAGGAACTGAATCAATAAAAGGAATTTCTGCACTGGAATCACGAACATATGAAAAATAAGCTAGGCACCCCTTCTCGACCATGCGTCGAGCCTTAACATAGGAAATAACAGTGCGAACGGAGTGACCTGAGGTCCCTCTCCACTCTAGTTGGGGTGATTCTGGCAAGGCCAAGGTCACTGTCTTGGCATGACAATCTAAGATAGCATGATATGGGGACAACCAGTCCATCCCCAATATGACATCGAAATCCACCATGTCTAATAGCAACAGATCAACACGGGTCTCAAGACCCCCGAATATAACTACGCACGAATGATGTACCCGGTCGACTACTATAGAGTCACCCACTGGTGTGGACACATAAACTGGAATGTCCAGGGCATAGCTAGGCACGACTAGGTAGAGTGCAAAGTAGGAAGACACATATGAATATGTAGACCCAGGGTCAAATAATACTGAAGCACCTCTATCACAAACCAAAATGGTACTTGTAATCACGGTATCTGATGCCTCTACCTCTGGCCTGGCTGGCAAAGCATAAAATCGGGGATCAACACCTCCCCTCTGAGCTACATCTCTAGGACGGTCATCCACTGGCTGACCTCTACCTCTGGCTGGACGGTCTCCACCTCTACGGTCTCGACCTCCACCTCTACGATCTCTACCCCCGCCTCTGGCTGGCTAGGTAGGTTGTGGGTCATCTGGGGCCTGAATCATGGGACGAGGACACCGCTGCGGAGTGTTGCCCATCGCTCGAGGGCAAAACCTGACAAGATGACCTGGGTCACCACAACCGTAACAACATTTAGGCCGATGGGGCTGCTGGCCCTGACGACCTGAATGGCCCCCATGAACACTCTGAAGAGGCTGAGCACTAATGGGAGGCTGATCTGAATACTGCTCACTAAACCCACGATCACCTGGTCCACCATGTGAAGCCTGGAGGGCTGGCTGAAAAGGTCTGGAAGACTGGCCCCTATCAAACGATTCCTTGCCTCTAGAAGAAGAACCACTAAATCTGCCGAAATGACGAGGCCTCTTGTCTGAAGGATAACCGCCTCCCCGAGCAAGAGCCATCTCAACTCTACGAGCTGCATTAGCTGCCTCCTGAAAAAACATATCACTCCCAACTCCGATAGCCATCTGATGTCTAATTGGCTTATTTAGCCCATAAACCTGCGGACCCTCTCCCGATCTATCGGGAGTATCACAACCACATGACGTGCCAGATCGACAAACCTTGTCTTATACTGAGTGACGATCATAGTACCCTACTGGAGACGCTCAAACTACCTCCGAAGTGCCTCTCGCTGAGTAACAGGGAGAAACTTCTCCATAAATAACTCTACAAACTGGTCCCATGTTAAAGCCGTGGACCTTGCTGGTCGAGTCAAACAGTAATCTCTCCACCAAGTCTTGGCGGATCTTGAAAGCCTGAATGTGCATAAATCAACTCCATTGGATTCCACTATTCCCATAGTCTTGAGAATCTCATGGCAACTGATTAAGAAGTCCTGGGGATCCTCTAATGTGGCACCGCTGAAAGTAGTGGTAAACAGCTTAGAAAACCGATCAAGTCTCCATAGAGAATCAGAAGTCATGGCCGCTCCATCTCCGGCCTGAGCTGTGGTACCTGACTGAGTGGCCACAGCTGGCTGAACCACTGGTGCCTGAGGCTGGGGAGCTACTGGCTCCGGAGTACGTGCAACAAGAGTCCGGGCCCCTCCTCCAGCCTGAGAAGCGGCTGATGCAGCTGGTAATAAGCCTGCTCTGGCAACGCTGTCCATAAATCCCGCTATTCTGACCAGAGCCTCCCGAAGATCCGGGGTAAATAAGGCCTCCCCTGGGACCTGAGCTGGGCCCACCGGAGTTGCTGGGGCTGGAACCTTCTCACCAACCTCAACATGGGGCTCCACCTCTGGAATAGCTGCTTGGGGCTAAGCTCTACCCCTACCACGGCCTCTGATATGGCCTCGGCCCCTGCCCCTCACGGGAGCTGCCTGAAGCTCAGGCTCCTGATCACCGGATGAAGAAGCGCGTGTCCTCACCATCTGCGAAAGGACAAAGTAGAAATTCAATCAGTACTTGAGGAACAAATCGCACGATAAGAAGGAACAAATGAGAGACTCTATCCTAACTCAATAGACTCTGGAGGACAAGTACAGACGTCTCCGTACCTACCCCTCAAACTCTACTAAGCTTGTTCGTGAGTGGTGAGACATATGTAACCTAGAGCTCTGATACCAACTTGTCACGACCCGGATTTCCCCCCGTCATCGGGATCGTGATGGCGCCTACTCGTGGTAGCTAGGCAATCCAATTCATTCAACATTATCCTATTCACGTCATTATTTTTAAACTCATACTTATTTGCAAGAGAAATAATTATTCAATTTAATAAACGCAGAAGACTTTCAAAATAGAGATAAATAATACTAAGGTAAAACACTAATGAAATCCTCTACCCAAGACGTGGAGTCACCAACTCACGAACTATTAATGAATACTACACATAATGGTCTAAAAGAAAATGATAAATATCTGTCTGTCTCGGAACAATGAGACCACAACAAATAGTACAAGTAAATAGAAGAGACGCCGGGCCTGTGGATGCCTGCAAGCTACCTTAGTCTCGAAATGCTCAACTCCCACGAATACTCTACTACTGCTGCTGCTCTTGCTCCTGCTTGAAACTAGGACCTGTGCAAAAACGCACAAAAGTGCAGTATCAGCACAATCCGACCCCATGTGCTGGTAAGTGCCTGGCCTATCCCGGCGAAGTAGTGACAAGCCTAGAACCAGACACTCATATAAACCTGTGTAGTTCTATATATGTACACCACAAGATAACAAGAAATACCAAGTAACAAATTAAACAAGAAGTATCATAATAGGGGAAAACACAATAGTCAGCAACATATATTAAATCAGTAATGAAAATCAGAGTATAATGGAAACAATTAATATCAAAACAAAGAATATCAAATAGTTGCACGGCATCACCCTTCGTGCTTTTACTCTCATCCTCACATCCATGGCACGGCATGATCCTTCGTGCATGATTCAAATAACAACGGCACGGAATGTTTCTTCGTGCATAATCAATATCACAAGGCACGACATGATCCTTCGTGCGTAATCAATAACAAGGCACGACATTACCCTTCGTGTATAATCAATAATATAAGGCAAGACATGATCCTTCGTGCATAATCAATAAAACAAGGCACGGAATTATTCTTCGTGGAAAAATCAGTAAACAAGCACGGCATCACCTTTCGTGCATTATCACTCTTCCTCACCCAAATAACAGTCATAGTTAAGGGCAAAAGAATGAAAGCAATAATCATGAACCGTCCCGACAAGGGACACATTAATCATCGCAACAAGGTCCTGGCGAGGGAAAACAATAATCAACTTTACAATAAAGTCCCGGCAAGGGAAAACAATGATCAATTTCACAACCCGGCAAGGGTTCAAGATTTCATCTTAAAAGCATACCACAATAGATATCGACAAACGACTCACGGTCATGCTAGACGCTAGTGTATGGATGCTCATCACCACAACCCATACACCACACTCGATAACATAGCAAATAGCACATAAATCCTATTCCCTCAAGCTAGGATAGATCAAACACTTACCTCTAGCCTTGAAGTCCAATTTATCCTTCAACTATAGCTTTACCTCGAATTTTAGCTTTAAACTTGCTCGAATCTAGTCACAATTGATTCAATTACATTAATAAATACTATATAACTTTGTTTGGATGCTTAAAAATGGTTTTCTCAAAGTTTATTCCAACATTTCCCAAAATGCCCCTGGTCCCACGTGGTCGGAACTCGGGGTTCGGACCAACATTCGATTATCCATTCCCTCACAAGTTCAAATATATGATTTGTTTCACAATCAGACCTCAATTCGAGGTCCAATTCCCCAATTCATGAAAAACCTAGGTTCTACCAAAAAACAAGAATTTCTACCATGAAAACCTTTGATTTCTCTTGAAAAACATGTTAAAAGATGTTAGGAATTGAAAGAATTAAGTAAAAAGTGACTTACAAGTGTTTTGGAGTGATTTTGCTCTTGAAGAATCATGTGTGGTGTGTTGGGTTTTGAAAGAATGAAAAAAAGAGGTCAAAAATTCGTTTAAGTATCAAATTGCACAGCTGCGGTTATGGGAATTGTGAACGTTTGTTCGCAATTGCGAACATAGCAGGTCTGGGGAGTGTTACTCTCGCATTTGCGAACTCTGGCTGATTACTGGGACCTTCGCATTTGCGACATTTTAGTCGCATTTGCAAACATGGGTTGTTCACTGAAGGCCTCGCATTTGCGAGGTATAAATCGCATTTGCGAGCACATGCACTCCCCTGCCATCTTCGCATTTGCGAAGCTTGGTTCACATTTGCGAACCCTGCCTTGTTCTGCCATCTTCGCATTTGCGAAGCTTGGTTCGCATTTGCGAACCAAGGCTAAATCTGATCCCTTTCGCAATTGCGATCATTTCTTCGCAATTGCGAAGATATCAGCTGGGGAAAAAATACCAGCTGTGTTATTTTTCAGAATTTGCTCCAACGGCCTATCAAATCTTTACCCGAGCCGTCGGGCTCCAAGCCAAACATGCACACAACTTCAAAACCATATTACAAACCTTCTCGTGCGATCAAATCGCCAATATAACATCGTTTTCATCAAATCAAGCCTCAAGTTCATGATTATCTTTCTTTTAACTTCATAACTTTCAAATTTGGAACTCAAGGTTCAAAACACATCAAACGACATCCAAATGTCACCAAACTTTGCAGAAAGCACTTATATAATATTTAAGACTTGTACCGGGCGTCGGAACCAAATACGAGCCCGATACTATGGTTGTTTATTCCATTTTCATTTAATAATTTCAGAATAAACAATTTAACAGAAATATTCATATCTCGGGCTCTAGGCCTCAGAATTCAACTCCGAAAACATGCCCGAGTCCCATATTTTCCTACGGACCTTCCGGGACCGTCCGATCTCGGGTCCGGGTCCGTTTACCAAAATGTTGACCGAAGTCAACTATATCAATATTAATATCACTTTTCTTCAAATGTTTCATAGAATTCACATATTCAATCACAAAATCTCTCCGGCTACATGCCCGAATTATGCACGTAAATTGAGGCCACATAAAATGAGGTTTTCGAGGCCTCGAAAGCGCGGAACGAGTGAGGAAAATAGGTGATGACCCTTTGGGTCGTCACACAATCAACCCTTGTTTTTGGCACATCATTTCCTTCTGCATTCCTCTTAGTGGTAGCTAGGGGACCATCAGTAATTATATCCCAAAGTTCTTAGTCTTCCCCTATGATATGATCTCTCATTTTGTTCTTCCACCAAGAGTAATACAAACCATTAAAAAATGGAGGTTTGCAGTGGATTGCCCTTCCCAGTTCCCAGTGATACACTCATTTTTATCTTTTCCTAAGGTGTTAGCCTCTTCAAGGATAACTTGCTTTGATACCAATTGATGTTTTAGACGTCAATGCCACACAAGAGAGGGGTGATTTGTGTGGTGCCTAATTTTTGCACTAGAAGAACCTGGTTCTTCTAGGTGTTCTAACTTCTACTGCTTGTGGAATTAAAATACAGAAATAAAGAACACAGATATTTTTACGTGGAAAACAACTCGCTCAAAAGGTGAAAAAACCATGACCTACTATTCAGTAGGATTTTCCCAAACTTCCACCAAACTTCAATGAGCCAAAAAACAGCATTTACAAAACTCTTTGTAAACCTAAAGATTAACTCTAATCCCAGTGTAGCTCACAACCTCAACTGTTGTGATACTTTCAAGTTAACTCTAACTTGAATAGTCAATGCACCTAATACTATTGCTTCTAAGAAAGCTAAAAGGTACAATATTAAGACACGTACTACAATTGAACTATAAATAAAGAAAGACACAATGGAATTGGTACTTCACACTTAGTTCTTGTAGCTTCAGATTTGCTCACTTGTATCACACACAAATTGCTTATAAAATTGCCTAGCTCTTTGCTCTCAATTTGGCTTAACTTCAACATATGTGCAATCACTTGTAAAAGAGAATAATCGTTATATTTATAGAGTTAGTAATCTGAGTTTGATAAGAACTTGAACTGTGGATCATTTGTCAATTCGATTCCAAGAACAACTCTAATTCCTAATCCATATTCTTGATCTGGATGTAATTCTATTTTCATAAGGAGACTTGAACTACTTATCCTATATGCAATCTTTTTGATTAGTTCAGAAGATATTCATCAAGATATTGCTTCTTGATCCCAAGGACTTATCTTCTTCACGTGCATCCCATATGTATGGACCATAACAAATGTGTCTCCGTAGATGAACATGGTCCTTCACTGAGTTTCGTTTGTCATTTTTCAAAACTTCAACTGATCCTTGGCCAACAAAAATGATCATTCAGAATCTCAAGAAGAGATTAACCAATACCAAAGTGAGCTGGAGAGAGATACTGCCCGAGGTTCTATGTAAACACTACACAACATCAAAATAGTACTGAAGCAACACCATTTCTTTTAGTCTATGGAATCGAAGCTCTAATTCCGATCGAAGTTGGAGAACCTAGCATCAGATATTGATATACAATCAAAGATTCGAATAATCAGGCCTGAATACAAGCCTTGAATCATTGGAGGAAATATACGGAGCCGCTCTCATCCGATTGGCCTCCCAAACACAATGGGTCAAAATGTATTACAATCGAATAGTCAATCTTCAACATTTTAACATCGGGGACTTGGTGCTAAGAAAAGTCACCCTCAACACCTCGTATCCCAACGAAGGTAAATTGGGAAGGATCGTACTAGGTTCTTGAAATAACCGAAATGGGATCCTATATGCTCGACACGATGAAGGGCGAACAACTATGGAGCAATTGGAACATATTGCACCTAAAACGATATTATTTCTAAGGCATGACCCCTTTCATTTTCATTTATATTTTAAAATATCCCTTGTGGGTGTTAAATCGGAACTGTGATGGCCTCTTCGACGCAAAGTCTTTAGGTCTAAAAGCATGCGTTGCGCTTTTTTCCTTAGATTGGTTTTGTCGCAATTGGGATTTTCAGTGAGGTTTTTAACGAGACAACCATTGATTGTGCTAATTTAGAATAGTCCACAGTATCCGAGGTTTCTTTACAATCGACCTCAAATACTAGGGGCATTACCCTCGAATGTCAACTTTGTAGCGAGGAAATTATTGCATGGCATCAGGGTCTCAATAGGAGAAATTTGTAAGGACTAAACAGTCAATTAAAATGTGCCCGCACAGTTTGCTCGAGCCCTAACACAGAACATGTATGCATGTATAATCAATTATAATGAGAAGTATTATCCTTGCTGATATCTCATGCCTTAGAAATTTTTTTCTACTATACAATTTCATATTCACAATCAATTATGAAAACATGCTTAAGGGCTGATTATAACCAGAGTTCGAATAATTACATCAACGCTCGGGGATTGCCATCCAAAAAGTAAACGATATTGAATTATTAAAACTTCGAAGATCATAAGACCTTTTAAAAAACCCTCGATCTTTATAGGCCTAGACCACCCCACTCAGGGATGAGGTTTCAGGCAAGCTCAAAGTAAAACAGGAAAATAAGCCCAAGGGAAAAATCCCGAACTAAAGAGGCTACTACCAAATTAACACGGTTCTGAGACGTCCGAATTCCGTTACAAAATAGACCTTCGAATTATTTCATAAACCGGTTAAAAAGGCTACCCCCATCAAAATCATTAAAGGCTTCCAAAATATCAAGCCTTAAAAAGTCTAACGAGTTCAAAAAATTTCGAACTCTCGAACAGTTACTTATTTCATGCTAACCATTAAAAGTTTTGCAAATACAAATGATATAAAAACTTTTCAAGATGAAAAGGGGAAGAAAGCCATAAATAATCTTTTTACAAAGGACATATCGACCTAATATAATAGCCTAAGGGTTGATTTGAGTTCGACCATCCTTGCTCAAATAAAAAACCTAAGGTTTTCATCAATTCATGTTTGATCAAACACTCACTCGATCATAAAGGTTGTACAAGTTTGGTATCGAATAGATTGTTCGAGCCATGGACCTTAGAATGCAATTCCATAATTTTATAAGGAAGAAAAAAAGAAAAGTGGCAATTGATTCATAATCCATGGAAAGGGAGAGGTTTTACATATTCATCAAAAATTTTACAAGGGCCATATGGCCGGATCAAGAATTCTTTACATAGGTCGGACGACCTCAATGAAGAAACAAAAACTCACTAAGCCTAATCAGCATGTTCGTTGTCAGAGAAAATATCTTTGCCCTTGAAATATTCTTCACTAGACCCACTAAAATTCTCAAAGTCTTCCTCAGGAAAATCCAGCTTTCGAGCCTTTGTTTCCTCTACCCTAACAACCTTGATTTAAGCATATATATCAAAACTTTGATCACGGGCCCCTTTAAGAGACTCCCTTTGAGCCTGTTATTCGCATGGTCCACCTTGCTCTTGGCCTACGCTACAGTGGCTTCTACATCACCTTTTTATTGGGTCGCGTTAGCCTGGGCCTTAATATTGGCCGCGGCCGCCTTAGACCTTGCCACCTCGAGCTCTTTGGCCAAGTTGGCCAAATGGGATTCAAGCTCATCTACTCTATTTGCCGAACCAAGGCATTCTCCCTTGCAGTCTGAAGCTTAGACTTGGCCATCCCTAGCTCTACATGGACGACCTCCTTATGCGCAACCAAAATGTCCATACAGTTCTTCAACTCTTTAGCCTCGGCTCGTACCTTATCTATTTGCCTTTGGAGGTCGTTGATCTATTCAAGCCTCTATGGAGCCTACATAATCGGATCACTAGTTGTTATCTATAACGCATCCTCACTATCATGAAGGACTCGAAATACCTACTCAGCTATATCAGCATGATCATCTCGCGCCACCACCAAGTCTACCTAAAGCTTCTCACTAAGAAGCTTGTAGCTATCATATTTCTTAGTAAGGCCCTGAACCTCGGTCTTGCGCTCTTCTCGAATTCAAAGAAAATCCTCATGATGGAATACCGAAGCCTACAATAAAGGAGGAAAAATGTTGGATTATCTACAATTCAAAGTTATAGAGACATTGGAACGAACCTCGAGCTTACCCGATTCAGAGTATGTTGGGCCTTGTTGAATAAGCAAGTGACTTCCACTTCATCTATCTTAGACTGGTCCTCTTTGGTGGCCAAGCATCGGATATAACTAGCCACCCCTACGGGGATAGAGAAAACTAGAGCATCCTCCAGGACCGAGATAATAAATGGCTTCTTACGCTCGGGGCTGACACATGGGGATGGGAATTGGTTGGTCGGTTTAAAGCTCGAGGAAGTCTCACATGAGATCTTCCTCGGTACATCCAAGTTACCCAGACCGATGACATCCTCTACCTCAATAAATAACCACAAAAAAAAAATCTTCCTCTCCATGGTCTCCTTCCCCGTGACAAGTCTCTGCAACCTGAGTGTCATGTATCATCAAATTAGAAACTAGAGGGAATGAGGGGAAGTCCCCGATCTCTATCACCCTAAGTGGGTCCTGAGAGGCATTGCCTCCATTTCGGGGAACCTCGAGCATAGTTTTTGCACCAGCATCGATTGCCTCCTCGGTAGCCTTCCCACCTAGAGGTGAAGTATCTTTGGTTTTTTTTTGGCTCTAGATCATCAGGCTGGGGCAAAGCAGTTTGGGTCCTGTCGGCCCAGTGGTTCCTTGAATCTCGATACCAACTTACTCACAAGTCACCAACCTGGAATCTTATTCTTCTTCTTTGTCTTCATATTCGGCCTTATCCCTCAGCTGTTTGACTGACACCATAGTTAGGTGGATGACTTCCCGCTTAGGCTTATTGGACCCCCTAGCCGGTCTTTTCTTTTCCGAGCCTGGAGAGCTCGGAGCCTCTTTTCTTTTCTTCTCTTTGGCATGCTTCGGGGCTGGCGATGGAAGAAATGCCTCTTCTTCAATGGAGGGGGGCCTTATTGCTACATCTTTCCCCAGGCCTACAAAAGGAAAAAGGATGAGTAAGTCCTACATGAAGCCCAGATGAAAATCATTCTAAGAAAAAAGGATTACCATGGTTACGGGCCTCCCACCGACACTTTGATAACTCCATCCAAGCACGGTCAGAGTAAGACTTTTGCGACACTAAACCCTTGACCCATTACTTCAGGTCGGGGATCACTTTCGGCATGACAGCCACAGCTACAAAAAACACTTAGATGAGGAAATAAGATGAGAAGTAAAATGGCATATTCAAGGCAAAGAATTACTTACGATTCATGTTCCATTTTTCAGAGAACAACATGTCCTAGATAGGGATAAGGTCCGAGGTCTATTCAGTCGAACCGGCATATCCAACCTCAATCTCGGGTCTCATCTATGCTCAAGATTGGGGATGTGGTAGCTCGGCGCTAAACCTTGATCAAGCCTCCTCGATAAAGTTAGGGGTTGTCGAGACGAATGATCGAGGGCAAAATGATGTGATGTTTTAGACCTCAATACCACACAAGAGGGGGTGATTTATGTGGTACCTAATTATCATACTAGAAGAACTTGGTTCTTCTAGGTGTTCTAACTTATACTATTTGCGGAATTAAAATATAGAAATAAAGAACACGGAGATTTCTAGGTGGAAAACACCTGGCTCAAAAGGTGAAAAGATCACGACCTACTACTCAGTAGGATTTTCCCAAACCTCTACTAAACTTCAACGAGCCAAAAACAACATTTACAAACTCTTTGTAAACCTAAGGATTAACTCTAATCCCAGTGTAGCACACAGCCTCAACTATTGCGACACTTTCAAGTTAGCTCTAACTTGAATATTCAATGCACCTAATACAATTGCTTATAAGAAAGCTGGAAAGGTACAATGTTAAAACGCCTATTACAACTGAACTAGAAATAAAGAAAGACACAATGGAATTGGTTCTTCACACTTAGTTCTTGTATCTTCAGATTTGCACACTTGTGTCACACACAAATTGCTTGCAAAAATCGCCTAGCTCTTTTGCTCTCAATTTGGTTTAACTTCAGCTTATGTGCAATCACCTGTAAAAGAGAACAATCGTTATATTTATAGAGTTAGTAATCAGAGTTTGATAAGAACTTGAATTGTGGATCCTTTGTCAATTCGAGTCCAAGAACAACTCTAACCCTAATCCATATTCTTGATCTAGATGTAATTCTCTTTCATAAGGAGACTTCAACTCTTTATCCTATATGCAATCTTTTCGATCAACTTATAAGATATTCATTAAGATATTGTTGGTTAATCCCAAGGAATTATCTTCTTCATGTTCATCTCATGCGTATGGGCCATAACAATCGTGTCTCCTAAGATGAACCTGGTCCTTCACTGAGTTCATTTGTCATTCTTCAAAACTTCAACTGATCTTGGGCCATCAAATTCCCCCTTTTTGATAATGACAAACTCTATGCTTTTGCTAATTATAGAACCTGTGAAACTTAGCTAAAATATCATCACTCAAAAGTTTTTACTTATCCTTTAGGGCCAGATTTAATTAGGTCATAAACATCACTGTTCAAAAAATAGACACAATTTCCTTTAAAGCACAATATCTTCCCCTTTTGGCATCATCGAAAAGTTACACAAATATGTGAATTCGAAAATATTAATCATTACTCATGGCCACTGGGGCAACTGCAAGTGAAAGCATGCTTTAGTTAATCAAAAATCAACTTGACAAAAATAACTATTAAGAGCAGAATCATCACAAAATAAGAGAAATGCAAAATGTCATTGATAAGGCAGTGCTTCTATTGTACAATCCACAAAAGAAAGAACAAAAACTACCAAATATGAGCAAAAATAAGAAAAATCCCTTAACTGAAATGGTTCAGAACTAGGACAAAGATGGCTAAGGCTTTAAAGAACTGGAAGGTTGGGATTGGAGTAGGTTGAGCATTATTTGTAGTATCCCTTCACTCTTTTCCTTTTCTTTTGCAAGTTCTGCCTTCATCCCATTCCTTTCTTCTTCCAATTCAGCTACTCGAGCCTGAAGCCTAACAATCTCAGCATCTTTGGTTCCACATTCTTGCATCAAGGCTCTAACTTTGCTATTCACTAGAGTTTTCACTAATGAACCAGGTTCAACAGGGGCAACAATTAGCAGATAATCACTGCCTTGGAGTGTCTTGATTCCAAAGTGCTCCTTACTGGAGGCATTTTCCCTCTTCTTTAAAGGGACGTTCAGCCTGTCTAATACAGTTGTTAGAATGAATTCATAAGGAGTAGCATGAGCCTTTGAACTATTTATGACTATCCAACAATTTGACTATGAAAGTAGGCCATATGATTTGTTTACCCCTCACAAGTCACTCCATGAGAACCAGGTCCATGTAATTTGCAGTGTGCCTCCTCTTTTGTCTAGGCAACAAACATTTGTTCACAAACTCAAAGAGCACTTTATGTTGTGGCTTTATTTCACTCTTTTGAACAAATCGTGCTTCAGGCACCTCTTCGGCTTTCTTTGTGTCACATAAGTTCCTGGTAATTTGAAGTGTTGTGGGCAGATCATCGAGACAAGGCCACCTTTGCCTAGTGTATTCATCAAAGCCCTCACTTGGGATGGCAAGAATCCTGCCCAGCTCTGGTGCATCAAACTCCACCTTCACACCTTTCACTATACTGGTTGCTCGCCTATTTGCCACAGAGCCATTAGCCATAAATTCAATCAGCTCTCTTCTGGCTAGTCTCCCATCCCTCTGAAGGACCATGTCCTTCCAGCCCTGTACAGCTAAAGCACCTACCAGCCTAACCTTGCCTGGCTCCTCCAGGTCTTTCAGCAGCCTTCCCTTTAATATCTTCCTCCTGCTAAAAATAACAAAACGATCTTATTCTTGTTCAGAGTCCTCTTCTTCTTTTTCTCCACTACACTCTTCATATTCTTCTTCAGTAATTTTCACTTGTTTTCCCTTTAGTGCAAACATAGTTCTATCACACCCCAACCTCAGGAGGCGTGACCTACGCTCGAGTGAACCCGACGGAGCAAGCCTTACCCAACACTTTCTACCCCAAATCAATATGAATACAGGACCCATGCCTTTCATTAATTTAGACGAGGATACATGGCGCATACTACATCATTGGTTTATTTCATATCACAAAGATTTACCGTACATAATCTAGCTTCAAGGATTCTATTAGCGTTTCAGCTTAAGGAGATCACAAGTTTAGGATTACGACATATACATATAGTGGATTCCCCGAACGTCCGTACAACCCACACTAGTGTCTTTGGAGCCTCTAAGGATACATCAAATAAGCAAGACTATGCCGGCAATAAGGCCCCGACTATACCTCAAAAGTGGAAAGCTGTAACAACAAAAGATACTCCATATAGTCCTATGGAAGATAAAGGGCTCACCGAGACTTCGAGTAGAAATATGCTCCACTACACACGGTCGGCACTGTCTGCTATGGAGAGACCTACAATCATAAGACGAATGTAGCGCCCCCGGAAAAAGGGACGTTAGTACATTTGAATTGTACTGGTATGTATAACTAAACACCATTTTACTAGAAAGAACTATCAAATAGATACAAGCAATTAATACGGGCAAATCAAAGAAACAATTCATACAATATTTCATACAATTCCCACAAAATAGATTTGGGCATATATATCATGTGTTCACCACTATTCTCATTACCACCTCCATCTCGAGCGGAGTCCGGTCACAACCTAACTGGCTAGGTCACCTCATTGGAGGCATTACTCTCAATCAATATTCCATTTCCCTTATCTGGAATTCAATATCCACACATTACCACCATGTGTGCGGCATGGTATCCGATCATGAACCGACCGACTAGGTCACCTCATTGGAGGCATTACTCAATTCTCATCAGTCAACACCTTCAAATATCTATCCCACACATATCAAGGATAATTCAAGTTACAAATCACAGATAAATGAGCACATAGCTAGCATGAATAGTTCTTGTTTCAATGTCGGCTTATAGGCCAAGTAATTCAACACATAATTATACTTTTCATCACTCTCTAATTATCAAGATTTGTACATTATTCACATTGAGGCACATCCTTCACGAATATGTATATTTATATGAAATTCAATTAATGCATAATGACAATCAATACACTGGCCATTTTAACTCTTACCATACTTTCATAATGACAATGGAGCTCAATTTCTAATAAAAAGGGGTTTTAGCTATACATACCTCAATAAAGCTTTTCCTTACTCTGTTAAAAATTTTTGGAACTCTTAGCACTTCGATCTATTGAGCAAGAATTTCAAATTAAATTGAGAATTAGAGACTAAACTGAAGTTCTATCTTAGTTCGAGCATATCATCAAACACTAAAGGTGCATTATGACCTTAGGCCCCTTTTGTTAGGAATTTCTATCATTTTGAACCCCCAATTGCCTCCTTTTTAATTTTACTACTTTCCAATACTCTATGGTGGTATGCATATAAGAGATTCATTCTCATACACATGAATTACTTCCCTAATGACCCCATATGGCTAAGTATACAAATATGAGCTGAGGTGATGGTTCCTTACCTCTTGGGATGAAGATTTAGGAGCCTTCACTTGATTAGTTTCGAGGATATAGCAAGATTCTAAGGAGAATCTGATAGGGGACACTTTCCACCTCTAAGACCCTTTTTCTCTCTCTAAAAATCTCAAAAGATATGCTTAAAGTGAGCCACAATGTCGAAAATAATGATATGGAGGTCGGGTTAAAAATTAGAACATTGGAGCCCCCAGTCAAATATGCGATCGCATCTACGATCGCAGAATGAACATGCGGTCCGCATAATGGATCGCAAAACGCCTCCCAAAAACCATACATTCTGACTCAGTCTGCGGTAATAATGCGGCCCGTATTCACGTTCTGCGGTCGCAAAATGCACCGCAGAACGAACACTCACAAGATTCAAAGGAGAAAATGCGATGACTATGCAGTCCGTATTTTGATTATGCGACCACATTTAGACCGCATTACTGACTTCAATTTTAACCAACATTTGATTCACTCTACGACAGATATGCGGTCCGCATACCTCATTTGCGGCCGCATTCTGGAACGCATTTCTTGAATTTTTCTGGAAACTTATTCTTTACTTTTTAATGCACTATTTAATCCAAAAAGGTCTATGCCGTGCTCCTAGCTTGGAACCACAGGATCCGGGTTTTCGAGTAGGGATTTTACGGGGCCTTTCAAGTTTTTCTTGCCAAAGAAGGTTCAGTAGGTACTGATTTTGAAGACTTCTTTATAGGAGTCTTGGTTCTTTTTTGTTTGACAATAGGAACCTTCTCAGTTGTACCTCTCTCTTGATGGACCAAGTCCATCTCTTCCTCCTCTGCTACAGCAGCCTCAGAACTTTCGACTACCTTTTCCGTTCCTTTTTCCTTCTTCTTTTTCTTACTCTTCTCTAGTGCTCCAGCAGTTCTACTTCACTTTGCCTTACTTTACTCCTTGTAGTTCTTGCCCTAGGTATAGAAGTAGCAGCAGTCTTGGGAGATGATACTTTGCTTTTCTTCTTTGATTCACAACTGGGGTCTTTTGAGAAATTGCCTTACGCTTCTTTGATTCATAACTGGCCCCCACTATCTTTAGAATATTTGCTAAAGTCTCCTCCACAGAAGAACCAAGTTCTTCTTGTAGCTCACTCATTTGAACAAGTCCTTCAACATCTTCTCTTGATCCACTTTCCCCTGATATCAAGCCATCTTCTTCTTCACCACCACACATAGAAAAAACCTCCCCTTTCTTCTTCTTTCTCCTCCTACTAGTCTCAGCCTCTTAAACATTTTTCACAGCACCCACAAGCACAAACCTGCTATCTACCTCCCAAAAATCATACGTTCTGACTCAATCTGCGGTAATAATGCGACCGACATTCACGTTTTGGGGTCGCAAAGTGCACCGCAGAACTGGCACTCACAAAATCCAAAGGAGAAAATGCGACGACTATGCTGTTCGTATTTTGAGTATGCGACCGCATTTAGACCTTATAACTGACTTAAATTTTAACCAACACTCTGACTCACTCAGCGGCAGATATGCGCTCCGCATACCTAATTTGCAGCCACATTCTGTACCGCATTTATTGCATTTTTTTGGAAACTTATTCTCGACTTTTTAATACACTATTCAATCCAAAAAGGTATATGCCGTGCTCCTAGCTTAGCACCACAAGATCCGGGTTTTTGAGTAGAGATTTTACAGAGCCTTACATCCCCCCCTCCCCCACTTAAGATCATTCGTCCTCGAATAAGGATCAAGGTTCATTTATTTACTGTCTGGTGCAATTTTCTCCTCTTTACAACCTGAAACCGGTTGACAGACTCCAAATTTAGCTAACTCCCTAGATTTACAAAAATTTCGCTAGAGTTTCCTTTGAATCTAGATCTTACCCACATGTCAGAGAGCCCAAGAAACATACCATAACAGCATAAACATATTCGTAAGCATAGTATATCTGGCACAATATCAACCATGGTCATATAGGCAACCATATTACCAAAAAGAGGACGATTTTACATAAATCCAGCCAACAAATACGATTTTGAAGGAGCTAAACGCATAAAAGTTATTACCTGATCATTCAAACAAGTGTGGATACTTCTTTTTCATTTCATCCTTAGCCTTCCAAGTAGCTTCTTCAACGTGCTGGTTCCGTCATAATACTTTCACAGATGCAATTTCCTTATTCCTCAGTTTTCGAACTTGCCTATCAAGAATGGAAACTGGGAACTCTTCATATGATAGGTCTTCTTTTACATCAATAGTCTCAACTGGCACAATGGAGGACGGATCCCCTACTACCTTTATCAACATGGAAACATGGGAAACCGGGTGTACCAATGACATCTCGGGCATCAACTCAAGCTTGTATGCCACCTGACCAATTTTCTAAATAATTTTGTATGCCCCAACATATCTTGGGATCAATTTCCCCTCTTCCCGAATCGCATGATAACCTTCATAGGGGAAACTTTCAAGAATACCCAATCATCTTATTTAAACTCCAAATCTCTACGACGCACATCCAAGTAGGATTTTTGGTGACTGAGAGCAGTTTTCAACCATCCTTTAATAAGCTTGACTTTCTCCATGGCTTGGTGCACGAGGTCCGACCCTATCAATTCCGCTTCTCCAACCTCGAACCGTCTGATGGGAGACCTAAATCTCCTACCATACAATGCTTCGAACGGTGCCATTTGAATACTAGCATGGAAACTGTTGTTGTAAGCGAATTCTATGAGTGGAAAATGGTCATCCCAACTCCTCTTGAAGTCAATAGTACAAGCACGCAACATGTCCTCAAGCATATGAATAGTCCACTCTGCTTTCCCATCGGTTTGTTGATGAAAAGTTGTGCTAAGGTTCATATACGTACCCAAGCCCTGCTGAAACTTCTTCCAAAAGTTAGTTGTGAATTGAGCCCCTCGATCTAAAATGATTGAGACTGGAGTGCCATGCAACTTGACTATTTCTTTGATATACAACTGAGCATATTGTTCTGTTGTGTCGGTCGATTTAACTAACAAGAAGTGTGCTAATTTCGTGAGTCAATCCACGATTACCCAAATTGAGTCGAACTTGCACGGAGTGCATGGCAACCCTACTACAAAGTCCATGTTAATCATCTCCCACTTCCATATTGGAATGTCAATGCATTGTGTCAAACCATCGGTCCTTTGATGTTTGGTTTTTACGTGTTGACAATTCGAACATTTTTCCACAAATTCTACCACATCCCTCTTCATATTGTTCCACCAATAAATTTCCTCGAGATCATGATACATCTTTGTAGAACCTGGGTGAACGGAATACCTAGATGTGTGAGCTTCTGCCATGATCCTTTCCCGAAGACTGTCGATATCATGAATGCACAAGCGGTCTTGGTACCATAGGGTACCATCATTCATGCCCAAGGAGAAAGTTGTGGTCTTATGATTGTGAATCCCTTCTCTGAGTTGTGCTAACAATGGATCACTGAATTGCTTTTCTTTTACCTCTACCACAAGCGATGATTTAGTCCTATTATGTATAGTTACCTTTCCTTCATCAAAGTCTGCTAGACGAACTCCCAAACTAGCTAGTCGGTGAACTTCCCTAACTAACGGCCTATGATAGGCCCCCAAATGAGCCAAACTCCCCATAAACTTTTGACTAAGTGAGTCTGCCACAACATTTGCCTTTCCCGGATGGTAAAGAATATCCATATCGTAGTCTTTGAGTAACTCTAGCCACCTCTTTTGCCTCAGGTTCAACTCCTTTTGCTTGAAGATATATTGAAGGCTCTTAGGATCTGTAAATATGTCCAGGTGGACCTCATACAAATAATGCCGCCAAATCTTTGATGTAAACACCACAGCTGCTAGCTCTAAGTCATGTGTTGGATAGTTCTTCTCATGATTCTTGAGTTGCCTAGAGGTATAGGCTATCACATTTCCCTGTTGCATCAACACACACCCCAGCCCGACTCTTGAAGCATCGTAATATATCACAAATCCTTCTGTACCCTCTGGTAGGGCTAATACTGGTGCTGTTGTGAACCTTGATTTCAATTCTAGGAAACTCTTTTCACAAGCTTCATACCATTAGAATTTAACCACTTTCTGCGTCAAATTTGTCAAAGGAGAGGCAAGAGTAGAAAACCCCTCCACAAACCTCTTGTAGTACCCAGCTAATCCCAAGAAACCGCGGATCTTGGTTGGAGTAGTAGGTCTAGGCCAATTCTTCACTGTCGTAACCTTCTTAGGGTCAACCATAACTCATTCCCTAGAAATAACATGACCCAAGAATGTGACAGATTCAAGCTGGAATACACATTTTAAAATTTTTGCATACAATTGATTTCACTGAAGAGTCTGCAAGACTGCCCTGAGATTGTCAGTATGATCCTCTAGACTTTGGGAATATACCAGAATGTCGTTAATGAATACTATCACAAAGCACTCTATGAAGGGGTTGAAGACTCGATTCATAAGGTCTATGAAAGCAGCTGGGGCATTTGTTAACCCAAAAGACATTACCATAAATTCAAAGTGCCTATACCGAGTTTTGAAGGCATTTTTTGGAATATCCTGCTCCCGTATCTTCAACAGGTGATACCCGGACCATAAGTCAATTTTTAAGAAACATGTAGTGCCTTGCAATTGATCAAACAAGTCATCTATCCTTCGAAAGGGATATTTGTTCTTGATTTTAACTTTATTGAGTTGCCGGTAGTCAATACACATTCGCAGCGACCCATCCTTCTTTCTTACGAACAAGAACGGTGCGCCCCATTGTGACACACTTGGCTGTATGAAACCTTTCTCCAACAAACCCTTCAATTGCTCCTTTAGTTCTTTCAATTCTGCTGGTGCCATCCTATAAGGTGGAATCGGTATAGGCTGCGTGCCTGGCATCACATCTATCCCAAAATCAATTTCCCTATCTGGTGGAATCTCAGGGATCTCATCTGGGACATTTGGAAATTCATTGACAATTAGTACAGAATAAAGGATAGGTGCCTCGACATTGGTATCTACAACTCGAACTAGACGATAGATACACCCTTCTTGATCATCTTCGCGGACTTAAGGTAGGAAATAAACCGACCTCGAGGCACTACATTATCTCCCCTCCATTCAATGATAGGCTAATTAGGAAATTCAAGCATGATAGTTCTAGTTGTACAATCAAGTTTGGAAAAGCATGAGTAAAGCCAATCCATTCCCATTATTACTTCGAAATCCACCATTCTCAACTCGATAATATCGGCAACGGTATCCCTACCACGCACCGTATTAACATAACCTTTGTAAACTCGAGCAGTCAAAATTGACTCACCAACTGGGGTAGATACTGAGAGTGGCTCCTGGAGCTGCTCCGGTTCCATCCCAAATCTCATAGCAACAAATGGGGTAACATAGGATAAAGTGGAACCAGGGTCAATAAGCGCATACACATCATGAGATTGGGCAGTCAGAATACCTGTAACAACATTTGGAGAAGCCTTTGTAGTCTAACGGCCACTCATAGTATAGAATCGGTTGGGACCTCCCGAACCCTGTGTACCACCCCTAGTTGCACCACGCTCTACAGGTGCAGGGGCACCTCGAGCTATAGAGGGGGCTGAAGATGTGGCAACTGCTGAACTAAAGGGCTGAGCTGTGCCCCTACCTGTTCCTTGGTGAGACGCACGATAGTGTCTCTGAATATGGCCCTTTATCCCACATCCATAATATATAGGTAACTCTGTGTGCAGACCCCTGAGTGTATCTACCCGCACTTGGGACACGGGGATCTCTACTGCTGCTAAAACCTCTCCCCTGACCGACCTTGCTGGTGGAATCCCCTATTGTCCTGACCGGGCATGAAATGACTCCACTGTTGTTGGCTGGGCCCTGATGGTGGTGCACTGGCTGAAGACTGTGCAATAGACTGGGAAGACCCTGGTGATTCTCCCCTAAAAGCTGATCTTTCCCCACCTAGCGACTCTCTCATGTTGCCCGTAGACCGGGCCTTGCTGTTATTCTTTCTTGCCATTATATTCTTCAACTTACGGTCCTTTATGGCCTGAGTAAATGCTACTATCCTCTCGTAGTTCATGTCAAAATTCAATGCTGATGTAGAAGCCTCATTAATAGTCAAAGGATTAAGACCTTGAACAAACCGACGCACTCTAGCCTCCATGGAGGGCCACATATGAATAGCATACTTGGACAAGCAGACAAATTCCATATGGTAATCCGATACGCTTCTGTTATCTTGCCTCAGATTTTCAAACTCTACTGCCCGGGCTGCCCTTGTCTCAACGGGCAAGAAATTATCAATGAAAGCATCGACAACTCACTCCACCTTGCCGGAGGGCGACCTTCCTCTCGGTAGTCCTCCCATAACTCGAATCATGAATAGGCTTCCCCTTTGAGATAGTAGGCAGCCAACTCTACTGCCTCTGTCTCAGTCACACGCACCACCCAGGGGGTCTTGTGCATCTCATCAATAAAGTCCTAAGGGTCTTCTTCTAGATTGGCACCTGTGAATACCAGAGGGTCTAACTGAAGAATTCTGTTTAAACTGGAACTATTAGAATCCCTTAGTTGGCTGGATGAAGTGGGTGCAATATTTGGCCTTTGGGCCTGAGAGGCTACCAACTGAGTCAACATTTGAATCGCTCCCCTAAGATCCCCATCCGAAATGCTAGAACCAGAAGCTAGGACTGGAGGCGAGACAGGAGCATCAACGAGAGGTATAGTGGTGCCCTCCGTAGTTGTAGGAACTGAGGTGGTCTATCCTAGAATAGAAGGATCCGGCAGGGTAATAGCAGGGCGGCTACCCTCACCCGCAACATCAATCAGTGAATCATTAGCCACTCCTGGGGTGGCATTGGCTTCTTGGCCAATTATCGCATTCTTCTTAGGTGCCATTTACTGAATGATTGAACAATACATCGATTAGGGAATAAACAGTTTCACCGCACTATCCAGAGTATCAAAGAAGGGTGTTATTCCTAAATGCCCAAGTAGCCTCCAACATATAGATGTGGTCGACAACACACCGATAAGAAGGACTCTACTAGACACCGCTCCAAGACATCCTAGGAAATTTTAAAAACCTTAGGCTCTGATACCAAGTTCTGTCACACCCCAACCTTAGGAGGCGCGACCAGCGCTCAATCGAGTGAACCCGACGGAGCAAGCCTTACCGAACACTTTCTAACCCAAATCAATATGAATACAGTACCCATGTCTTTCATTAATTTAGACGAGGATACATGGATCATACTAAATCATTGGATCATTTAATATTACAGAGATTTACCGTACATAATCTAGCTTCAAGGATTCTATTAGCATTTCATCTTAAGGAGATCACACGTTTAGGATTACAACATATACATATAGTGGACAACTTAAGGAGATCACAAGTTTAGGATTACAACATATACATATAGTGGACTCCCTGAACACCCGTACAAAACCCACACTAGTGTATTTGGAGCCTCTAAGGGATACAACAGATAAGCAAGACTATGCCGGCAACAAGGCCCGGCTATACCTCAAAAGTGGAAAGCTATAATAACAAAAGATACACCATATAGCATCATATAAGATAAGGGGCTCACCGAGACTTCGAGTAGAAAGATGCTCCGCTATACACGGTCGGCACTGTTTGCTATGGAGCCACCTACAATCATAACACGAATGTAGCGTCCCCGCCAAAAGGGACGTCAGTACATTTGAATTGTACTGGTATGTATAACTAAACACCATTTTACTTGAAAGAACTATCAAATAGATACAAGCAATTAATACGGGCAAATCAAAGAAACAATTCATATAATCTTCCATACAATTCCCACAACATAGATTTGGGCATATATATCATGTGTTCATCACTATCCTCATTACCACAGCCATCTCGAGCGGAGTCCGGTCCAGACCTGATCGGCTAGGTCACCTCATTTGAGGCATTACTCTCAATCAATATTCCATTTCCCTTATCCGGAATTCAATATCAGCACATTACCACCATGTGTGCGGCATGGTATCCGATCACGACCCGACCGGCTGGGTCACCTCATTGGAGGCATTACTCAATTCTCATCAGTCAACACATTCAAATATATATCCCACACATATCAAGGATAATTGAAGTTATAAATCATAGGTAAATGAGCACATAGCTAGCATAAGTAATTCTTGTTTCAATGTCATCTTATAGCCCAAGTAATTCAACACATAATTATACTTTTCATCATTCTCTAATTATCAAGATTTGTACATTATTCACATTGAGTCACATCCTTCATGAATATGTATAGTTAAATGCAATTCAATTAATGCATAATGACAATCAGTACACTAGCCAATTTAACTCTTACCATACGTTCATAATGACAACAGAGCTCAGTTTCTAATAAAAAGGGGTTTTAACCATACATACCTCAATAAATCTTTTCCTTACTCTTTTTCAAATTTCCTAAACTCTTAGCACTTCGATCTATTGAGCAAGAATTTCAAATTAAATTGAGAATTAGAGACGAAAATAAAGTTCTAGCTTGGTTCGAGCATATCGTCAAACACTAAAGGTGCATTATGACCTTAGGCCCCTTTTTGTAAGAAATTTCTATCATTTTGTACCCCCAATTACCTCATTTTTAATTTTACTACTTTCGAATACTCTATGGTGGTATGTGTCACGACCCAAATCCGGTCGTGATGGCGCCCAACAATTAAGCTAGGCCAGCCAGACCAACAATTCAATTATCACAAAATACCTGTCCCCAAATGGACAACCCAAGAAGAATATATGAGTTTAAGAACTCCAATAATAATAATACTGAACAAAATACTGACACTCCCAAAGATCCGGAGTCACAAGTCTAGAGCCTCTAACAAAACCCAACAGGAATAGAGAGTACTGTATAGAAATACTCAAGTCTGAATACAAAATACAAAATAACAACTGGAATGAGAGGAGAAGCTAGGTTCTGCGAACGTAGGCAGCTACCTCAGCAACTCGATGTGACATTGCAAACGCTGGAGATGCCCGTCTACTGCTCCTGAGTGCCTGAGTCTGCACACAAAAGGTGTAGGGAGTAGGGGTGAGTACTAAGTACTCGGTGAGTAACAAATATATATATGTAGCTGACAGTAAGAAATCCACAAAATACCACAATATGAAGCTACACTACAGTCCGAATCTCCTACGAACTAGCAGCAACAATACAATACAGCTACCACAGAGTAATTCAACAATTATAGATGCAATGCAATGCACATAACCGCTACGGCGTGTAGCCCGATCCAATTTAACGTCGACGGCGCTCACTGGGGGTGTGTACAGACTCCGGAGGGGCTCCTACAGCCCAAGCGCAATACTGCTGCGGCGTGCAGCCCGATCCACATATCAACCACTGCGGCGTGCAGCCCGATCCCATGCTCAGTCCACAATAAGCAATTAAGTCACAAAACAATTCATTTCTCTTAATTCCAGTTCTCAATTCATAATTTATGAAAAATACTTTAACTTTATTAAATTTGTAAAAGCGGTGACTTAGCATTTCAAAAGTGTGATTTCAATTTCCAGGACTGAGATTAGTGATTTAAGCAATTATAGCTATCACATAAATATTGTCCTCTAAGGACGCTACAGATCGGCACAAGGCCCCAAACAAGGCTTACAGCCCACAAATATATCAAATACAGTGTATTTCCAATACTAATAACATATTATTCATTCCGGGATGGACCAAGTCTCAATCCCCAATCACAATCAATCCCGCACCTGCCACGGTGTGCGAGCCACGCCTACTAGCGTCACAATGTGCTAAGCCGGGGTTTCGAACCCTCAGGCTACCATATACACAAACTACTCACCTCTAGCCGGTCGTAGACTCGTTCGCGATGCCTTTTCCTTTGAAATTCGTTGCCTCGTGTGTAGAATCTAGTCAAATAACAATAATTATATCAAATACGGGTCAAAGAATCATAACCCATTACAATTTACATAAAATTCGCATAAATACACCAAGTTGGTAAAACCCGACTTTCGGTACGCTTCTCGAAAAATTGCGAAAGTCACATATTCGGAACCCTCATCTCAATACGAGTCTAAGAATATCAATTTTATCAAATTCGGACTCCATTTGCTCATTCAAAACCTTGATTTTCTAAAGTTCAAGCCTAGGGTTAAATCTTCCATAAATCACCCCAAATTCTTCCATTTTCATGATATAATTGCATAATAATACCAATACTAATCATAGTTTAAGTCCATAGTTGCTTACCTGATGATTTCCCTTGAGTTTCTCTTCAAAATCGCCCAAATCGCCTCTAAAGCCGAGACCCAAATGTGTGAAATGTTTCTGAAATTTTTTAACTTCTGATACAATTAATTCACTGCGATTTTCGCTTCTGCGGGCCATTTTCCGCCCCTGCAGAACCGCTTCTGCGACCAATTGGTCGCTTCTGCGAATCGAGGCCTATTTGGCCATTTCCGCTCCTGCGATACACGGACCGCTCCTGCGGGTCCGCTTCTACGGAAATTCTTCCACCCCTGCGGTCCTCTCCGCCTCTGCGAGCAAGAGTCCGCTTCTGCGGACTCGCCTATGCGATCGACCTTTCGCTTCTGCGGATTTCCCCATCACGCCTCAAGACCGCTTCTGCGATCGCCCACTCGCACCAGTGAAGTCGCCCCTGCGGACCAGGCTCCGTTTCAGCTGTCGACTCCGCTTCTGTGCCTCATTGTCCGCTCCTGCGGAGTCGCTCCTGCGCTCCCATTTCTGCAGGAGCGAAAACAACAGAAGCAGTGCACCAGTTCTGCAATTTTCCATATTTTCTCTCGTTTGGCCATCCGAAAATACCCCGAGGCCCCCGGGACCTCATTCAAACACACCAACACATCCTAATTCCTTATTCGAACTTGCTCCAATCATAAAAACACCATCCTAAACATCAAAATCACCAATTACCCACGGATTCAAGCCTAAATTTCTTAAAACTTTCCGAATTACACATTCGATCAAAAACCTGATCAAACGACGCCCGAATGACCTGAAATTTTGCAGGCACATCCAAAATCACCTAACGAAGCTACATAAATTGTCGGAATTCCGTTCCGACCCCCGGATCAAAATATCACCCATCATCCGGTTTTCGCCAAAATTCAACCTTCGCCAATTCAAGCCTAAAACTACACCGGGCCTCCGAATTCAATTCTGATTGTTCTCCTATGTCATAAATGATCCCCCGGAACTAGTCGAATCATCGGAATCCGGTTCCGAGCACTCTAACTCAATAGTCAACTCTTGGTTGACTTCTCATATTCAAGCTTTCTTCAAACATGCTATTTGTTTCATTTTCAATCCAAATCACTCCTAACTCACCTGATATACTCTAATACTGTTATAAAAGCATAAGATATGCAAATGCAAGGTAACGGGGTGGAAATTCCCGTAATGACGGGCCGGGTTGTTACATTCTCCCCAACTTAAACAAACGCTCGTCCGCGAGCGGGTTAAGAAACATACCTGGAGTATCAAACAAGTGTGGATATCTACTTCGCATCTCCTGCTCGGTCTCCCAAGTTGCTTCCTCCATGGGACGACCTCTCCATTGCACTTTCACTGAAGTTATATCCTTGGATCTCAGCTTACGAACCTGTCGACCCAAAATGGCTACTTGTTCCACATCATAAGTCAAATCCTCATCTAGCTGTATTGTGCTGAAGTCCAACACATGAGACGGATCTCCTACATACTTCCGGAGCATAGATACATGGAACACCGGGTGAACTCCCGACAAAATGGGTGGCAAAGCAAGCATATAAGCGACCTCCCCAACTTTCCTAAGCACCTCAAAAGGTCCAATAAACCTTGGGCTCAACTTCCCTTTCTTTCCAAACCTCATAACACCCTTCATAGGCGAAACCTTCAGCAACACCTTCTCACCTACCGAATAAGACACATCTCGGACCTTCCGGTCCGCATAACTCTTCTGACGCGACTGAGCTGTGCGAAGTCTCTCCTGAATCACCTTCACCTTGTCTAAGGCATCTTGGACTAACTCTGTCCCCAACAACCTAGCCTCGCCGGGCTCGAACCAACCAACTGGAGATCTACACCGCCTCCCATATAAAGCTTCATACGGTGCCATCTGAATGCTGGACCGATAGCTATTATTGTAAGCAAACTCCGCCAAAGGCAAATAATCAGCCCATGAACCACCAAAATCAATGACACAAGCACGCAACATGTCCTCCAATATCTGAATAGTACGCTCAGATTGCCCATCCGTCTGTGGATGAAATGCTGTGCTCAGCTCTACCTGTGAACCCAACTCTCGCTGAAATGTCCTCCAGAACTGAGATGTGAACTGGGTACCTCTGTCTGATATAATAGAAATGGGAACTCCATGCAATCTCACTCTCTCACGGATGAATATCTCTGCCAACCGCTCTGAGGAATAAGTAGTACACACTGGGATAAAGTGAGCTGACTTGGTCAACCTATCCACCACCACCCAAACTGAATCAAACTTCCTCGTTGTCCGAGGGAGTCCACTAACAAAGTCCATAGTTATTCTTTCCCACTTCCACTCCGGAATATCAATACGGCTGGAATACACCACCAGGTCTCTGATGCTCATACTTGACCTGCTGACAGTTTAGACACCGAGCCACATGGCTCACAATATCTTTCTTCATCTTTCTCCACCAGTAATGCCGCTTCAAATCCTGGTACATCTTCGCGGCTCCTGGATGAATAGAATACCGCGAGCTGTGAGCCTCCTCCAATATCAACTCACGAAGGCCATTAACATTGGGCACGCATATCCGGCCTTGCATCCGCAACACACCATCACTATCAATAGTGACATCTCTGGCATCATCATGCTGAACTCTGTCCTTAAGGACAAGTAAGTGTGGATCATCATACTGGCGCTCTCGAATACGATCATATAAAGAAGAACGAGCTACTACACAAGCCATCACCCGATTGGGCTCAGAAATATCCAGCCTCACCATCTGATTAGCTAACGCCTGCACATCAACTGCTAGGGGTCTCTCCCCAACTGGAATATACGCCAAACTGCCCATACTAATAGCCTTCCGGCTTAATGCATCAGCCACTACATTGGCTTTCCCGGGATGGTACAAGATAGTAATATCATAGTCTTTAAGCAATTCAAGCCATCTCCGTTGCCTCAAATTTAGATCTTTCCTGCTTAAACAAATGCTGAAGGCTGCGGTGGTCCGTATATACATCACAAGATACACCATATAGGTAATGTCTCCAAATCTTCAAGGCATGAACAATAGCAACTAACTCCAAATCATGAACAAGGTAGTTCTTCTCGTGGGGCTTTAGCTGACGAGAAGCATATGCAATAACTCTACCCTCCTGCATCAACACACAACCGAGCCCAACTCTAGAAGCATCACAATACACCGTATATGACCCTGGGGCTGATGGCAACACAAGTACTGGAGCTGTGGTCAAAGCCTCCTTGAGCTTCTGGAAGCTCTCCTCACATTCATCGGACCACACAAATGGAGCATTCTTCTGTGTCAACTTAGTCAACGGTGAAGCAATAGATGAGAAACCCTGAACAAACCGGCGATAATAGCCTGCCAAGCCGAGAAAACTCCGAATCTCGGTAGCTGAGGAAGGTCTGGGCCAATTCTGCACTGCCTCGACCTTCTGTGGATCAACCCGAATACCATCACTGGACACTACATGTCCCAGAAAACCCACAGTATCAAGCCAGAACTCACACTTAGTGAATTTTGCATAAAGCTTCTCTTCTCTCAACCTCTACAATACCACTCTCAAATGCTGTGCATGCTCCTCCTGGCTGCGTGAATACACCAAAATATCATCAATAAACACAATCACAAAAGAATCAAGGTACGGCCGAAATACACTATTCATCAAGTGCATGAATGCAGCTGGGGCATTAGTCAACCCGAAAGACATCACCGGGAACTCGTAGTGCCCATATCGCGTCCTGAACGCTGTCTTCATAATATCTGAGTCCCTGATCTTCAACCTGATGATAGCCCGATCGAAGGTCAATCTTAGAAAATACACTAGCTCCCTGGAGCTGATCAAATAGGTCCTCAATACGAGGTAATGGGTACTTATTCTTCACTGTTACCTTGTTCAGCTGCCTATAATCAATGCACATTCTCATTGTGCCATCTTTCTTCTTTACGAACAACACCGGTGCACCCCAAGGTGACACACTCGGACGAATGAAACCCTTATCTAAGAGTTCCTGAAGCTGTTCTTTCAATTCTTTTAACTCTGCTGGTGCCATGCGATAGGGAGGAATAGAAATGGGGTGAGTGCCCGGCACCAAGTCAATACCAAAATCGATATCTCTGTCAGGTGGCATGCCCGGCAGGTCTGCTGGAAATACATCCGGAAACTCCCTCACAATGGGGACCGAATCAAGACTGGGTGTCTCGGCCTCAACATTTCTAATGAAGGACAAATAAGATAAACAACCCTTGCCAATCATTCGTTGGGCCTTTATATAAGAAATCACCCTGTCGGACACATAATCAGGTCAAGCCACGCCACTCGATCCTCGGATTACCTGGAATAGCTAGTGTGACTGTCTTGGCATGACAATCCGGAATCGCATGGTAAGGAGATAGCCAATCCATGCACAGAATCACATCGAAATCTACCATGCCCAGTAGTAATAAATTAACTCGGGTCTCCAGACCCCCAATAGTAATAATACAGGATCGATATACCTGATCCACAACAACAGTATCCCCCACCGGGGTAGACACATGTACGGGCAAAGCAAGAATACCACGGGTCATACCCAAATGATGTGCAAAATAAGTAGAGACATAAGAATAGGTGGATCCGGGATCAAATAAGACGGAAGCATCCCTGTGGCAGACTGAGATAATACCTGAAATGACCGCATCCTGAAGCACTAGCATCCTTCCTATCCGGAAGAGCATAGAAACGAGCCTGGCCTCCACCAGTACGATCCTCACCCCTAGGGCGACCTCCGGATACCTAGCCACCAGTCCTAGCCGACTGTGCTTGCGCTGAAGAAATAGGAGTAGAAGACGAGGGCTGATCCCTCTGCTGAGACCGCTTACGAAGCCACTGAGGACACTCTCTCCTGATATGGCCCAAATCACCGCACTCAAAACAACGGCCTGAAGATGGAAGAAGGGGCTGCTGAGGACCCCTCGCTACAGACGAACCTTGTGCTGAGGAAACAGGAGCAGAGCTCTGAGCTGGAAGAGCACTCAGTGCAGGCTGACTCTGCTTACGGCTCTACTGACCCTGATAACCCTGATGGCCCTGACGACCACGATCTGCTGAAACCCCACTGGACTCTGCACGTCCAGACTGATGAGACCTGAAAGAACGACCCCTGCTATTCTGGGGTTGGCCCCTAGACGGAGCACCACTGAAACTGCCAGAACCACGAGGCTTCTTAGCCTCTCTCTCCTCCCTCTCTCTGCGGCGATCCGTCTCAATATGACGGGCAGCATCAACCACCTCCTCAAAGGTAACTGCCGAAACTCTCTCCCTGGTCATCAATATGCGAATGGGATAAATAAGGCCATCGATAAATCTCCGAATCCTCTCTCTGTCCGTAGGAACCATCCACATGGCATGACGGGCCAACTGTGTGAATCTCATCTCGTACTGATTAACCGTCATCTCTCCCTGCTTCAACCACTCGAACTGACGTCGCAGCTCCTCTCTCTAAGACTGAGGCATGTACTTCTCCAAAAATACCGTGAAGAACTGCTGCCAAGTGAGGGGCACTGCCCCAGCGGGCCTACGCCTCTCGAAATCCTCCCACCACTGAAATGCTGCACCTGTGAACTGAAAAGTGGTGAATGAAACACCGCTGGACTCTAGAATACCCGCGGTGCGAAGCATGCGCCGACATCTGTCAAGAAAACCCTGGGCGTCCTCGCCCTCCGCACCACTGAATGTCGGAGGCCGTAGCCTCTCAAATCTCTCCAAACGACGCCGCTCATCGTCGGGCATAGCTGGAACCATATAAGCCAGGAGCTGGTGCAACGGGCGCAACTGGCTGGACTGACTCGGGTGTGTGAGCCACGGGGTCCGATTCCCTCCCCCCGCTCGTGAAGAAGATACTACGGCGATAGGCTGCAACTACTTGTGCCAAGCCCGTGCACACCGATAAGATCTAAGCCAAGGTCTCCCGAAGACTCGGTATGACAATGGGCACTACCGGTGCATGAACCCGAGTTGCCGGAGCGTCTACCGCCGGAATCCGGTCCTGAGTGTGATCGGCTGGAGGGATCTGACCCTGAGTCCGGTCGGCTGGTGGGTTAGCAGGTGCTGGTGCTGCTGCCTACCTCTACCACGACCACGGCCTCCGGGTGCCAATGGTGGTCGTCCGCCACGTCCGCTAGCACGTGTTCTCGCCATCTGCGAGAGAATAGAATATGGAAAAGTTTAATTTCATGGCAACACAAATCGTACGATATGAATCCAAGAAAATGAGGTTTTTCCTAAAGTTTCTGTAGCCCTCCAAGGATAGATACGGACGTCTACGTACCGATCCGCGAAAGCCTACTAAACCGGCTCATGACTCGCGAGTCCTAATAACCTAGAGCTCTGATACCAACTTGTCACGACCCAAATCCGGTCGTGATGGCGCCCAACAATTAAGCTAGGCCAGCCAGACCAACAATTCAATTATCACAAAATACCTGTCCCCAAATGGACAACCCAAGAAGAATATATGAGTTTAAGAACTCCAATAATAATAATACTTGAACAAAATACTGACACTCCCAAAGATCCGAAGTCACAAGTCTAGAGCCTCTGACAAAATCCAACAGGAAATAGAGAGTACAATATAGAAGTACTCAAGTCTGAATACAAAATATAAAATAACAACTGGGATGAGAGGAGAAGCTAGGTTCTGCGAACGTAGGCAGCTACCTCAGCAACTCGATGTGACACCTGCAAACGCTGGAGATGCCCGTCTACTGCTCCTGAGTACCTGAGTCTGCACACAAAAGGTGCAGGGAGTAGGGGTGAGTACTAAGTACTCAGTGAGTAACAAATATATATAAGTAGCTGACAGTAAGAAATCCACAAAATACCACAATATGAAGCTACACTACAGTCCGAATCTCCTACAAACTAGCAGCAACAATACAATACAGCTACCACAGAGTAATTCAACAATTATAGATGCAATGCAATGCACATAACCGCTACGGCGTGTAGCCCGATCCAATTTAACGTTGACGGCGCTCACTGGGGGTGTGTACAGACTCCGGAGGGGCTCCTACAACCCAAGCGCAATACTGCTGCGTCGTGCAGCCCGATCCTCATATCAACCACTGCGGCGTGCAGCCCGATCCCATGCTCAGTCCACAATAAGCAATTAAGTCACAAAACAATTCATTTCTCTTAATTCCAGTTCTCAATTCATAATTTATGAAAAATACTTTAACTTTATTAAATTTGTAAAAGCCGGTGACTTAGCATTTCAAAAGTGTGATTTCAATTTCCAGGACTGAGATCAGTGATTTAAGCAATTATAGCTATCACATAAATATTGTCCTCTAAGGACGCTACAGATCGGCATAAGGCCCCAAACAAGGCTTACAAGCCCACAAATATATCAAATACAGTGTATTTCCAACACTAACAACATATTATTCACTTACGGGATGGACCAAGTCTCAATCCCCAGTCACAATCAATCCCGCACCTGCCACGGTGTGCGAGCCACGCCCTACTATCGTCACAATGTGCTAAGCCGGGGTTTCGAACCCTCAAGCTACCATATATACAAACTACTCACCTCTAGCCGATCGTAGACTCGTCCGCGATGCCTTTTTCTTTGAAATTCATTGCCTCGTGTGTAGAATCTAGTCAAATAACAATAATTATATCAAATACGGGTCAAAGAATCATAACCCATTACAATTTACATGAAATTCGCATAAATACACCAAGTTGGTAAAACCCGACTTTCGGTACGCTTCTCGAAAAATTACGAAAGTCACATATTCGGAACCCTCATCTCAATACGAGTCTAAGCATATCAATTTTACCAAATTCGGACTCCATTTGCTCATTCAAAACCTTGATTTTCTAAAGTTCAAGCCTAGGGTTAAATCTTCCATGAATCACCCCAAATTCTTCCATTTTCATGATATAATTGCATAATAATACCAATACTAATCATAGTTTAAGTCCATAGTTGCTTACATGATGATTTCCCTTGAGTTTCTCTTCAAAATCGCCCAAATCGCCTCCTTAAGCCGAGACCCAAATGTGTGAAATGTTTCTGAAATTTTCTAACTTCGATACAATTAACTCACTGCGATTTTCGCTTCTGCGGATAGAATTCCGCTCCTGCGAGTCCGTATCCGCGACCAGATGGTCGCTTCTGCGATCCCAGGCCTATTTGGCCATTTCCGCTCCTGCGATACACGGACCGCTCCTGCGGGTCCGCTTCTGCGGAAATTCTTCCGCCCCTGCGGTCCTTTCCGCCTCTGCGATCAAGAGTCCGCTTCTGCGGACTCGCCTATGCGATCGACCTTCCGCTTCTGCGGATTTCCCCATCACGCCTCAAGACCGCTTCTGCGATTGCCCACTCGCACCAGCGAAGCCGCCCCTGCGGACCAGGCTCCGCTTCAGCGGCCGACTCCGCTTCTGCGCCTCATTGTCCGCTCCTGCGGAGTCGCTCTTGCGCTCCCATTTCCGCAGGAGCGAAAACAACAGAAGCAGTGCACCAGTTCTGCAATTTTCTATATTTTCTCTCGTTTGGCCATCCGAAAATACCCCGAGGCCCCCGGGACCTCATTCAAACACACCAACACATCCTAATTCCTTATTCAAACTTGCTCCAATCATAAAAACACCATCCTAAACATCAAAATCACCAATTACCCACGGATTCAAGCCTAAATTTCTTAAAACTTTCCGAATTACACATTCGATCAAAAACCCGATCAAACGACGCCCGAATGACCTGAAATTTTGCAGGCACATCCAAAATCACCTAACGAAGCTACAGAAATTGTCGGAATTCCGTTCCGACCCCCGGATCAAAATATCACCCATCATCCGGTTTTCGCCAAAATTCAACCTTCGCCAATTCAAGCCTAAAACTACACCGGGCCTCCGAAGTCAATTCTGATTGTTCTCCTAAGTCATAAATGATCCCCCGGAACTAGTCAAATCATCGGAATCCGGTTCCGAGCACTCTAACTCAATAGTCAACTCTTGGTTGACTTCTCATATTCAACCTTTCTTCAAACATGCTATTTGTTTCATTTTCAATCCAAATCACTCCTAACTCACCCGATATACTCTAATACTATTATAAAAGCATAAGATATGCAAATTCAAGGTAACGGGGTGGAAATTCCTGTAACGACGGGCCGGGTCGTTACAATATGCGTGTAAGAGATTCATTCTCACACCCATGAATTACATCCCTAATAACCCCATATGGCTAAGTATACAAATATGAGCTGAGGTGATGGAGCCTTACCTCTTGGGATGAAGATTCAGGAGCCTTCACTTGATTAGTTTCAAGGATATAGCAAGATTCTAAGGAGAACTTGATGGGGGACACTTTCCACCTCTAAGACCCTCTTTCTCTCTCTAAAAATCTCAGAAGATATGCTTAAAACGAGCCATAATGTCGAATATATCGATATGAAGGTCGGGTTAAAAATTACAAAATTAGAGCCGCGAGTCAAATATACGATCGCATCTGCGATCGCAGAATGAACATGCGGTATGCATAATGGACCGCAAAATGCCTCCCAAAAACCATACGTTCTGACTCAGTCTACGGTAATAATGCGGCCAATATTAGAATTGACACTCACAAAATACAAAGGAGAAAATGTGACGACTATGTGGTCCGTATTTCGAGTATGCACCCGCATTTAGACCGCATAACTGACTTCAATTTTAACCAACACTTTGACTCACTCTACGGTAGATATGCGGTCCGCATACCGATCTGCGGCTACATTATGGACCGCATTTCTAGCATTTTTCTGGAAACATATTCTTGATTTTAATACACTGTTCAATCCAAAAAGGTCTGTGCCGTGTTCCTAGCTTGGCATCACAGGATCCGGGTTTTCGAGTAGGGATTTTACAGGGCCTTACAAGTTCTTCTTGCCAAATAAAGTTCAGCAGGTACAAATTTTAAAGACTTCTTTGCAGGAGTCTTGGTTCTTTTTGGTTTGACAATAGGAACCTTCTCAGTTTTACCTCTCTCTTGATGGACCAAGTCCATCTCATCCTTCTCTTCTACAGCAACCTCAGAACTTTCTTGTACTTTTTCCTTTCCTTTTTCATTCTTCTTTTTCTTACTCTTCTCTAGTGCTTCCAGTAGTTCTGCTTCATTTCGCCTTACTTTACACCTTGTAGTTCTTGCCCTTCGTACAGATGTAGCAATAGTCTTGGGAGATGATACTTTGCTTTTCTTTGAAGGTTTTTCAGTAACTCGGGTCTTTTGAGAAATATCCTTACACTTATTTGGTTCATAATTGGCCCACACTTTCTTTAGAATATCTGCTAAAGTCTCCTCCATAGAAGAACCAAGTTCTTCTTATTGCTCATTCATCTGAACAAGTCCCTCAACATATTCTCCTGATCTGCTTCCCCTTGACTTGAAGCCACCTTTTTCTTCACCACCACATATAGAAAGAACCTCCCCTTTCTTTTTCTTTCTCCTTGTACTAGTCTCAGTCCCTGAAACATTTTTCACAGCACCCACAAGCACAAACCCTCTATCTACCTTCTCAGTTGTGTCAGAAAATACATAAGAGGTGTTTACCTCCCTTGGGTTTTCTTGACTCTTGTCATTGTCAGATGACCCAGGTTCTTCTCTTTCACTAGCAGAGATGAACTTTTCAGATTTAGAGCTTGAGTGGTATTCTTCAGATGAAGCCTCTTTTCTTTGACTAGCCTTTAATTTCTCGTTCAAGGCTTTTCTGAATCCTCAAATATTTTTGGCTTATATCTTTTGCCTGCAAAATCTGGGTTTTGGACTTTCAACTGGAGGTGTTCATGATGAGGTATTAGAGGAAATAGGTGGGGGAGTTCAAGGATTGTCTTTAGGATTAGTCATGGCGGATAATTTCTGGAAATATTTTTGGGACTTTTTGGAGAAGAAAAGGGTTTATCAGAAGGATTAGAGAAGTGAATGACGGTTATGAGTGATGAGAGAGGGTTTGGAGTGTATTTAAAATGGGATAATGATTAAGCATGTAACGACAACTTTTTCAGAGGTCAATAAGAAGTCTAATCAAATTAGAGTTCCAGACTCTTTAGAGATAAATGAGTGACGCTATTTTTTAGGAATAAATCCCGCTTTAGTTAGACTCCTAGGATAATGAAACTAGTTCAATGCTCAACTGATATAATTTATGAAAGTTTGGTATAATTAGGACATCTGCACATGGTTGATAATTTTATCTTTATGATTGTGCAAAGTATAGAAACATACCTGAACTTTCTTCTGAGCATATACTGATGAACTATGTTCTTCAAGTAAAACTTCCCTTGATGATTCCTCAAATGTCATAATAGAAAAACTTTGTATGAGATTAAAGATTCATATAAACATATGTCACATGAGTATACTAATCAAAGTATGAGACTGAGTAAGAATTAGTCTAGATATTTACATTAAATTAAGAACTCCTGACCAATTTTTTTTTTCATCTTTTTCAAAAAATATTCATTGTGCATTCTGAACTGGATCTTTGAGGTGATCTTAATCATCCCTAATTCCAACATGTTCCTTTCAAAGTTTTCTCTACTCAGTGCTTTAGTCAAGATGTCAGCTATTTGTTTATCAGTAGCACAAAATTATATGGAGATTAACCCTTTCTCATAGTTATCTCTTAAGAAGTGGTGTCTAACATCTATGTGCTTGGTCCTTTTATGATGAACAGGGTTCTTTGTCATACTTATAGCACTAGTGTTATCACAGAATATTGGTATGCATCTCACTTCTATACCAAAGTCTACTAATTGTTGTTTGATCCACAGTAGTTGAGCACAACAAGAAGCTGCAGCCACATACTCAGATTTAGCAATAGATAGAGCTACTGAATTTTGTTTCTTGGTAGCCCATGATACAAGACATGAACCAAGAAAGTGGGCCATACCTGAGGTGCTTTTTCTATCCACTAGGAAACCTGTATAGTCAGCATCAACATAACCTACTAGATCAAAATTACTACCTTTAGGGTACCATAGGCACAATTCAGTAGTCCCCTTCAGATATCTCAATATCCTCTTGATAGTAGTCAAGTGAGACTCTTTAGGATTAGCTTGAGAACGAGCACAAAGTCCTACACTGAAAACAATGTCAGGTCTAATGGCAGTAAGATACAAGAGTGAACCAATTATTCCCCTATACAACTTTTGATCAACTGATGAACCATGTTCATCAACATTTAATTTAGTGGCAGTTGCAATAGATGTATCTATTTCTTTAGAGTCTTCCATTTCAAACTTCTTGATTAGTTCTTTTGTATACTTCTGCTGATAAATCATGGTTCCATTTGGACTTTGTTTGATCTGCAAGCCTAGGAAGAAGTTTAGTTCACCCATTCTACTCATTTCAAACTCACTTCCCATTAATTTTGCAAAGTCCTTACTAACCCTTCAATAGTGGCCCCAAAAATTATGTCATCAACATACAACAAGAAGGTTTTTACCTTTTTCCCTTAGGAACAGAATGCTGTCAATTTTACCTCTTTTGTACCCATGCTCCAGTAAGAATTTTGATAGTTCTTCATACCAATCTCTTGGGGCCTGTTTGAGCCCATATAGAGCTTTGTCCAGCTTGTACACATGCTCAGGACATTCCTTGCTTTCAAATCCTGGAGGTTGTTTCACAAACACTTCCTTCTTGAGGTAGCCATTTAAGAAAGCACTTTTGACATCCATCTGATGGAGAGTGAATTCCATATGTGCTGCAAAGGCAATGAGGAGCCGGATTGCCTCTAGTATTGCAACTGGGGAAAAGGTCTTATCAAAGTCTATCCCTTCCTCTTGGCTATAGCCTTGGACTACCAATCTTTTCTTGTTTCTTGTGACAGTTCCAACTTTATCAAGTTTGTTCCTAAAGACCCTTGGTACCAATGACTGATCTATCCTTGGGTCTAGGAAATAGGTGCCAAACTTGACTTCTCTCAAACTGGTTTAGCTCATCCTGCATTGCATTTACCCAATCTGCATCCTGTAAAGCCCCAGACATATTTTTAGGTTCACTAATAGATAAGAAAGCATCAAAAGCACACAAATTCTTTAATTGTGATCTTGGTTTGACTCTAGAAGTTGGATCAGTGAGAATGTTCTCAATGGGATGAGAACTTTGATATTGTGAGGTTTTACAACCAACTGGCTTATGCTGGATGTTTCAGCAATTTAATGAGGAACAAGTTCATGAGCAAATTATTTTAAGGAGTTTATTTCAATTCCCTTTTTATATTTTCCCCCTGTCAGATTGCCTTGTAAGGATGAACCTGTTCCATCACATATTCCTTCTACAGGTACCACTTTGACTTGAGCTGATGATTCAGCCAGATCTTTGACTAGTCCAATGGCTTCATCTTCTTGTTCCTGTCTCTCAGAAAGAATGTTAGTTTCATCAAATACTACATGCACACTCTCTTCTACACATAGTGTTCTTTTATTATAAACTTTATAAGCTTTACTATATGAAGAATATCCCAAGAATACTCCTTCATCACATCTGGTATCAAACTTTCCAAGAGAGTTTTTTTCATTATTGTGCACATAACACTTGTAACTAAAAGCCGTAATATGGGATATGTTTGTTTTTCTCCATTTAAGTTACTCATAGGGGGTCTTCTCTACTAGTGGTATAGTTATACATCTATTTATGATGTAACATGCAGTGTTTACAGCCTCTGCCCAGAAACTATGAGGTAGTTTGCTAGATAATAACATTGTTCTGACCATATCCTCAAGAGTTCTATTTTTCCTTTCAACTACACCATTTTGTTGTGGAGTCCTAGGGGCAGAGAAATTATGATCTATGCCATTTTCATCACAGAATTCGGCTAACTTAGAGTTTTCAAACTCAGTTCCATGATCAAACCTAATGGATGCAAGCTGATTTTCTACTTGTTTATGAGTTTTCCTAACAAATGCAAAGAACATGTCAAATGTTTCATCTTTAGAGGTTAGAAATAAAACCCAGGTGAATCTGGAATAGTCATCAACAAGCACCATTAGATATTTCTTTCCACCTCTGCTCATGATTCTCATTGGACCACGTAGATCCATATGAACCAGTTCCAACGTCTTGGACGTACTCACCATTTTCTTGGCTTTAAAAGATGACCTTACCTACTTCCCCCTTGCACATTCCTCACAAACTTTCTTCCTTGAACTTGATGTTAGGTAAACCCACAACCAAGTCCTTGGAGACTAATTTGTTTAGCTGATTTAGACTAGCATGACCAAGTCTTTTGTGCCATAGGAAGGGATCATTAACCAACATGCTTAAGCATGTGAGTTCATTTTCTAAAAGAGTTGACAAATCTATTATATAAATATTGTCAACTCTTTTTCCCTACAAAACAATTTTGTCAAGGAAAAGATTAATCACAAAGCACTTGGTGGAGGTAAAGGTTACAAGGTTACCTCTGTCACAAAGTTGTGACACACTTATTAGGCTATATTTCAAACAATCTATCAGGTAGACATTCTCTATAGAATGACAATCAGTCTTGCCTACCTTACCAACCCCAATGATCTCACCTTTATTTACATTACAAAAGGAGACATTACCTCATTTTAAGTCCTCAAGTGAAAGGAACTGGTCTTTGTCCCCAGTCATGTATTTTGAGCAACCACTATCCATATACCATATTTGTCTCCTCCCTTTCACTTGAACCTACAAAATAAAATCAGGGGTTAGTCTTAGGAACCCAAACTAGTTTGGGTCCCTTTCTATAGGCAAAAGGATGGATTAAATTTCTTCTTGCCCATTTAGGCAATTTATTCTTTTCTTTAACAAAAGATGTGTTCCTTTGACTGTCCTTCTCTTATACATTGCATTAAAATTTGTAATGGCCAGTCTTGCCACAGTGTGTGCAGATTTTATTTTCAGAAAGAGTGAGGTACTTGCTTTTTGGATTCCATTTAGTAGCTTGAGTTCCATAGCCAAGTCTTCTTTTGTTACTACTATGATGCTCTTGCAACCAAGAGAGAGCATCAAATACTTTGTTCCACTTGCAAGTTCTGTCTAGTTTATGTTTTACCTTTCCTATATCTTCTTTTAAGATTTTGATGAATTCATCTTTCTTATATAATTCGTCCTTCATGTTTCCTAAATTTTCTTCTAGGGTAAGATATGTGTGATCAGCTATCTTCTTTCCTGTTCCTAATTTCAATTTCAGATTTTCTGGTCTAAGTTCTAGGTCACTGTTGTCAAGTTCAAGAACCAGGTTCTTCAACTCAGCATTTTTGTTATCACTCTCATTGGCCCTAGACTCTATACTTTTACATTTAGCTTTTAAAATTACACATTCCCTAGACAGAACTTCCTTTTCATTATTAATTATCTCAGACTTATCAATTAAGCCTGTTAAAAGTTCAGCTAGCCTTTCTTTAGACAATAATTTGATCTTGTCTTTGAGATGAAGAATACTTACCTCTTGTTCATCATCTGATTCTCCAATGGCCATTAGAGGTTGATCCTCCTCAGCTTCATCTTCAGAGTCCTCATCTTATGTTTATCCCCAAGCAGCAACCATAGCCTTAGTTGAACTTTGTTTCTTTTTGGTTGAACTTGTTCATTCTTCCTATTTGTTCTTTCAGCTCTTTTTTTTCTTCCACTTAATCTCCCATTAAGGACAATTTTTGATCATGTGATCAGTCTTACCACACTTGTAACAGCCTTCATTGGTCTGTTTCTTCGGAACTCTTGTTTTGTTGAAGTTTGTACTTCTTGAAGCACCATTTCCTCTCATCAGATACGTCTTGAAATCCCTAGTGATCGTGGCTACTTCATCATCTTCAAAATCTGCACCTTCAGTGCCTGGATGGCAGTGATCTTGCTTTCCCAAGTGACTGGCAGAACTCTTGTAAGATTCTTTCAAACTTGTCTTCCTCAAGGATGGTCCTTCCAAGATATTCAAGCTCATTGGTCAGAGTAGTGAATCTAGTATACATCTCCTGGATAGTTTGTCTTTCCTTCATAGTGAAATTCTCATATTGAGAATACAGAAGAGTTCCTCTTGACCTTTTCACTTGAGGTGTTCCTTCATGAGCCACTTGTAGAGTGTCTCATATTTCCTTAGTAGTTGTACAGCTTTGAATCCTACTATACTCATCTGGTCGTAGACCACACACTAGCCACTTCTTGGCTTTAGTATTTTTCTCCCATTTTTTTAGATCCTTAGCAGTACAATCAGCCATTGTTTTTGGCACATCAATTCCTTGTGCATTCTTCTTAGTGGTAGCTAGGGGACCATAAGTAATTATATCCCAAAGTTCATAGTCTTCCCCTATGATATAATCTCCCATTGTGTTCTTCTACCAAGAGTAATACAAATCATTGAAAAATGGAGATATGGCAAGGAATTGCCCTTCCCAGTTCCCAGGTGGTGCACTTATTTTTTATCTTCTCCTAAAGTGTTATCCTCTTCTAGGATAACCGGCTTATACCAATTGATATTTTAGACGTCAATACCACACAAGAGGGAGGGGTGATTTGTGTGGTACCTAATTTTCGCACTAGAAGAACCTGGTTCTTCTAGGTGTTCTAACTTCTACTGTTTGCGAAATTAAAATACAGAAATAAAGAACACAGAGATTTTTACGTGGAAAATACCTAGCTCAAAAGGTGAAAAAACCACGACCAACTACTCAGTAGGATTTTCCCAAACTTCCACTAAACTTCAATAAGCCAAAAATAACATTTACAAAACTCTTTGTAAACCTAAGTATTAACTCTAATCCGAGTGTAGCACACAACCTCAACTATTACGACACTTTCAAGTTAACTCTAACTTGAATACTCAATGCACCTAATACAATTGCTTCTAAGAAAGCTGGAAAGGTACAATGTTAAAACACCTACTACAATTGAACTAGAAATAAAGAAAGACACAATGGAATTGGTTCTTCACACTTAGTTCTTGTAGCTTCAGACACTTGTATCACACACAATTTTCTTGCAAAAATCGCCTAACTCTTTTACTCTCAATTTGGTTTAACTTCAGCTTATGTTCAATCACCTATAAAAAAGAATAATCGTTATATTTATAGATTTAGTAATCAGAGTTTGATAAGAACTCGAATTGTGGATCCTTTGTCAATTTAAGTCCAAGAACAACTCTAACTCCTAATCAATATTTTTTATCCGGATGTAATTCTCTTTTCATAAGGAGACTTCAACTCCTTATCCTATATGCAATCTTTTCAATCAGTTCAGAAGATATTAATCAAGATATTGATGCTTGATCCCAAAGACTTATTTTCTTCACGTGTATCTCATTGTATCTCCTAATATGAACTTGGTCCTTCACTGAGTTTGTTTGTCATTCTTCAAAACTTTAACTAATTTTGGGCCAACATGATGCCCCTCGATCTTGCTTTGAAAAATTAGTGGAGGATTGATCACGCTCAACTAAGTCTCACAAAAGACTGTGTGGGCGTTGCAAATATAATCTGAGTATTGTATCCCAGAGTCTAACCACAGCGAATTAACCCACCAATTACCACCGTCAATTTACTCAATTCCCACAACCTGTTTCCTCAAACTTTTGGTTTCACAATGATTGATTATCTAACAACTAAGACTAAAAGGAATATGGAATGAAAAGTAACTATGATTACTGTGTAAATAATATTAAGAAGGTCTAAGTTATTGATTTCCCCCGTTGGTTCTTTCCTTGGTTGTATACTTCTTATAACTGGATTTTATCTATCTCTAATAATCATGAACTCTCAATTTATCATAATTATTTCTCAAGCAATTATTGTCACACCTCCCTTTTTACTACTTTTTAAAGATAGAGTATACCCCACTATTTACTAATACACCCCAAGAAGGGAGATAATAATAATAACAGGGAAGGAGTTTTTCCACTTTAAGGACAATCGGAACGGGATTTATTTAAAATTTTAGAGTTGCCACTTGGGAAGATAATGGTGTCCCAAGTCACCGGTTTAATCCCGAATACGAGGAAATATGACTCTGTTTTAACAGTCCGCGAAACTAGAAATTCGGATAAGGAATTCTGTTAACCCGGGAGAAGGTGTTAGGCACTCCCGAATTCCGTGGTTCTAGCACGGTCGCCCAACTACTGTATTTGTCTTATTTGATTTCTTTATATATTTTTTTACAAATGTCAATGTCCTGCTTTATTATTTTAACGACTTGCGACGTCACGAAAACGCATTTCGAGTCACACCATAACCAGTACGCCTGTGACTTTAGTGCATTTCAGCTTCACCGGGATTTGAGATTTGAGTCACATAAATGTGCACTCGTATTAAGGATGTATATTTTAGTCGCGCCTATAACGTCTGCGCCTTATTATCTTTAGGAAAGACCGTGAAATTTGCTAAACGGTCCTTTCGAATCTAACACTTTATATTAAAATTCATATGGGGGCCCGTGTATCTTTTCATTTTTTAATACGAGGCTCATCCCTTTTTTTTTAAAAGTTCGAACTTAATGGTATACTATGTTTATCTATTCTATTTTTCCTCCTAATTTGCATACGGTTTTTATATTACTTTAGACCATGATATCAGGGTCCGGGCCATTTATTTACTACTGGGCTTGGACCTCAGCCTACTTTAACAATCCATCACTGGAGCGGACAGGCATCTGAAGCCCATTGTGTGTTACCTTTACCACTTAAAATCATATTAACAAGATATGGGCTTTTATACTCAATTAGGCCCAGACTAGATAAGCAGAAACAGATTACTATTTCAACAACAACACTTGAACAATAGTTATTCTGCATTACTACTTAATAATTTTCAGACGATACCAAATGACATTCGATCACTGCTAATTCTAAGATTTAAGAGCTAATTAAAATCTTATCACAATATTTATATCAATGTTGTTATACTATGTTGTAGATTCTAATATTTAGGTAATTATTTGTGATACTTCTTGCAGGATTATTTGTTACTTATTTTAACTAAAAGGAAAACAATATTGTAATATCGACTAAACATACTTTTATTGATAACGATTACAAACATCTAAAGCAGATCTATATATAAATCATTTTCGAAAGTAAGCGATAATACAATTTGAACTATTAAACTACTTACTTTTAGATTAAATTGGTCCTGGTTATAGTTGCAACTAACAAAAGTAACTATTCTAGTTCATATGTTCAATTTCAGAATTGTTCCTTTATATCTAAGTGTATTAACTTTTGTATTGCCTATTTTGGATTTGAATTAGGTAAAGTCTAATTGCTGGATTTTGTTTAATTACTATGTGACCTACTCTACTCTACTCTATCTCGAATTCATATAGGTGTTAGTTATTACAACCATTCCTAAATAAATTACAAAGGAATCTAGGAAGTACAAATACGAACTAAGAAGAAGAAACAAAAACATATTCAGCCAATAATTCATGAAGCTTCATTTCTTCATCACAATTGCGATTACATCTTCAGGAATAGAAGTGTACCTGATTCAAAATAAGTCTATGAGTCTAGGCTTTGGGGATAAAGAATAGTCAGCAAATAATAGCAGCAGAACAGCAACAACAACAGCAATGAGATATATCAATCACAGAGAACAGCTAACAGAATCCCAGATATAGAAATCCAGCAAATCAACAAAGCAGAATCCAGGAGTTCAAGCAGAAATCCAGATGAATCGAAGAACAATAGACCCAGCAGGAATTCCTCTTTTTCTTAATTTCTGAACTGGACACTTTGTAAAATGCAGAACCCCTATTTCTAAATTTCAGAGCTGAACCCTTAGAGCTTTTCAGATTTTTGGAACCCTCTTCTTAGACTCATTAGCAGCCTATTTATAGACTGATTTTGGGGGGAATTGGGGGGAAAATTCAAATAAATTATTTTCATTCCCCTCCCCTTATTCTTTTCAATTATTTACAGATTAGTTCATTAAGAGTGTATCGAAATGCCTTAGAGCCCTTGCTAGAAGGTTCTAGGCAATTCTATAGTGTTCTATTAGGTGTATTTTACTTGGTTACCCTCACTTGCTAAGGTTTATTACAGGAATGCCTTTTAACTATGCCCAGTTTGTCCTTTGTTTTGAAGGTAATTACAGAAATACTAGGCACTAAAGTCATTTTTAGCCTTATAGGCTCTATTAAATCTTCAGGAATGCCATTTATTGTTCTTGTTATACCCTTGTTATTTATCTCAAATTACCCGACCTACTAAGGTCTGGCAGACTTAGGGTTACAATTTATTTAATTAATAACCACTTCTTATAGCTATTTTAAGACTTAGCCAATTATAGACCCCAAACCCCTTTCATATTTAGCCCACATTTAACAGACCCAAACTGTTATTAAACATATAACCTCTTATTAGAAGTATAGTCATTCAATTAACAAAAATAACCTCTTATCGACCACATACTTAAAAACATAGTCAAACAGAGGTAGTCTTTCAGAAATAGCCACTTAATGGAAACACAACTAAGTAATCAGTATAATTACTCAATAACAGAGATAGCCACTTTAACGACCAAACTTTATTCTTTCAGAAATAAACCACATACTTTAACTTTCAGAAATAACCACAAAGTTTTTACAATCATAACCCAAATCACAAAAGCATCCAAAGATACAGAATGGACTCACAAATGAATCAAGTTACAAATATAGCTAGTTTATGTTATTTTGCACATATAGCCTTAATCGCAAATCAACTTTCAATCAATCAGAACTCAGAGGGAAAGTTTGATAGTGGTTGAATTCCAACTAATCAAAAACTTAATTTTAGATAGAGCATGATGAACAAAAACATAAGCAGGGTTATTTACTCATGATTCATACATGATAAACATTAAGAACATTATAACAGACTTAGGCATGTGTAACAAACAGAGGTAGATCTTATTATTTAATCATGCAGAAGAAATAGGCTCATAAGAATATCATAAACATATCAACAAAACATTTTCAGAATCAAACAAGAAAGAGGTAGTAAACTTAGCTTTTGGTATTTCTTTTTTCCTTTTCTTTTCTTTCTTTCTTTTCTTTCTTTCTTTCTTCTTTATTTCTTCTTTCTTTCTTTCTTTCTTTCTTTCCATATCTCCAAAATTTCGAAGACTTTTAGTCTTCTGATTGTTGGACTTCTCCGATGAGGCTTCTTTTTTGAGTTTTGGTAGGTGTGAGGTAGTTTGGGGCTTGGTTTAATGGTTTTGGGGTAGGGTTGCTTTTGGGTGCTCGCCGGAGTAGGGTTCCGGCGAGTCTTTTTGTTATATTCGAGGAGTTCCGGTGATATTCGAGACTAGCCACCTAGATGAGGTGATAGATCACCTCAAGGCGGTCTTATAGTGTTAATCTCGAAGGCTGGTTCATAGTTCTTGAGGTCTCCGGCTAGGGTTCCGGCGACCGGAGTTTCAAGAAGAAGGGTGGTCTTTGGTTTAATGGGGTTTTATGGAGGTTGCAGGGTTTGGTGGGTAAAGGGTGAGGTGTTTAACGGCTGCCTGAGCCAAAGATGGTGGTGGTGACAGGCCAGTCTCCATAGGAGACTAAGGAGGAAGAAGATGATAGAAGAGGCGGCTAGGGTTATACAAATGTGTATAATGTGTGTGAGTGTAAGGATATTGAACGGAGATGGGAATATTTATACCCTCATCGTCTCGTGTAATCTGGCCCTTGGATTAACCAAGATCAACGGCCAGGATCTTTTGCTTCAAAACGACAACGTTTGGTTAAGTGAGAGGCTCGCTTGTATCCGTTGGATGTTGAGTTTGAACGACCAGGATTAATCACTTATACTACGTAGTTTGGCTATTAATGAGGCTTAGTGTCATCCGTTTGATCGATTGCTTTGAACGACCCAGATTAATTCCTTTCACGACGTCGTTTAATTTTCTATCGAACCGCCTCATCTGGTTCGTTGGATTCATTTCATCAACGGCTGAGGTTCATATGGCTTGTACGCCGTCGTTTGGCCAAGAGCCTGGGCAGACCAGGCCGGTCTTATGGGCCTGATGTATTTTGGGTTTATTATATGTATATGTATTTCATTATATAGCCCAAATTGTATTGTATTTTGTATTTTTGTCTTGTATTTTACTCCCTCCATTTCAATTTATGTGAACCCATTTGACTGGGCACGCGGTTTAAGAAAAGAGAGAAGACTTTTGATCTTGTGGTGTAAAATGAGGCACCTTTATTTTGTGTGGCTATAAATCATTACATAAAGGTAAATTGTTTCCAAATAAGGAAAGAGGTCATTCTTTTTGGCACGAACTAAAAAGAAAATAGGTTCACATAAATTGAAACGGAGGGAGTAATTATTTCTTGTATTTTATACTTTTCTTTTTGTATTTATTTTCAACTATTATATTTCTTTTACTTTTCTATTTTCCCTGATTTCTTAATTTTCTGATATTTTTGCCATTTTTCTTTTGTTTCCCGGTATTTTGTATTTTTTGTTGATTTTTCTGAATTTTCATATTTTTTGTGATATTTTCTAATTGATTACTTTTGTAATTTTAATTTCAACTTTATTTTTAAAGACAAACACCCAAGTATTTCAATTAAATCACACAATTGCACACCAAAAACTATTTTTGTATCATTTTATATTTATATTGGAATTTATTTGCTCAGGGCAAAAATCACGTGCTCACAACTGCCCCTCTTTGCTCGGGAACATGAAGAGTTTCAGTGCAAAGATAAGTGAGCAGTAATGAGAGTTTTTTTCTCACTTTTATATTCCATAAGAAGCATTTTGAAAAATGGTTTGACCGCACCCTGCTTTAGAGGTTGCCTACATATCTTGGGCTAAACAGGAATCAGGTCAGTGTCGTTAGGGAAAGTCTGGTAGTTTGAAACTACCAGGACTTGATGTTGCTGCTGTTGTTGCTATAATCACTAACTAACTCGTTATTACACCAGGGGAAAATGAAAATAAAGAAGATATTCTAAGCTATGATCTTATGAATTACAAGAAAATCCTATCTATGACTTGTCTTCTTGCATTGTCTTGCTTTTCCATATCACATGTTGCTCTTTATTTGCATCCTTATTTTTGTGGATTTTTGATTATTTCCTGCTTCTGATATACTTCTTCCATCCATTCGTGTGACTTCAAAATATACTTCTTGCTTCTAGGTCAATACCTGTTAAAAAATAAAAACAAAGAAAACTTTTTACTCTGCCCAAGTGTGAGGCTTTCCATGTGTTATGGTGTTACTCTTGTTAGAAAAATAATTAAAATGCTGAAAGTATTCCCTTGTTTTACAGGTGGGCGGCTGAACAGAAATTAAAATGCTAAAAAGTATTCCCTTGTTATACAGGTGGGCGCCTGAACAAAAATTAAAATGCTGAAAAACATTCCCTCATTATTCAGGTGGGCGCCTGATGCATGAAAATAAAAGTGCAGAAAATATTCCCTCGTTATCCAGGTGGGCGCCTGATGCATGAAAATAAAAGTGTAGAAAATATTCCCTCGTTATCCAGGTAGGCGCCTGATGCATGAAAATGAAAATGCAGAAAACTATTCCCTCGTTATCCAGGTGGCCGCCTGATGCATGAAAATGAAAATGCAGAAAAATATTCTCTCGTTATCCAGGTGGGCGCCTGATGCATGAAAAATGAAAATGCAGAAAATTTTCCCGCGTTATCCAGGTGGGCGCCTGATGCATGAAAAATGAAAATGCAAAAAAATATTCCCTCGTTATCAAGGTGGGCGCCTGATGCATGAAAAATGAAAATGCAGAAAAATATTCCCTCATTATCCAAGTGGGTGCCTGATGAATGAAAAAATGTAGAAAATATTCCCTCAGTTTGATAACTGGGGTGTGAATTTTGAAAAGACAATACCTCCCTTGTTGTTTGGGTGGGTTCCTGATTATTGAGTGAGTCCTCCTTTGTGGATTCTCCCTTTTTATTGCTGTTTTCTTTTTGATGTTTTATCCCACATTGGCCACATTCACTTTATAATGATTAGTGAGAATTTGAATCTTTTGTCCCTGTCTAAATCAGTGAACAATCTTATTAGTTATAAAATGATGGTTAGCAACTGGCATTCTTGTTGGCCTTGCTTCCATCGTTTGCCTCTTCTTGTTTCCTTCTGCTTTGCAGTTTATCACCATATTTTCTCAACTTTCTCTTGCAATCCTCTTTGCTTTTCTCTTTTCGTTTCTTTTCCTTTCGTTTTCCTTCGGCCTTGTGATCGCCATCCTTTTTTTTTTTATTTATTATTTTCTCTTTTCCTTTGACCCAGTGTTAATACACCATTTAACATGAGAAGCTGGTAGTTAACTTTCAACTGGCAACTGGTTTTGATCAATGAAATGCAAATATATGAATTTGAGGGGGGTAAGGGTATTTTGAAGTAAAGACAGAACCTATCTGGGTATGACGGCTTATTCCTTTGACCATGCCCTGTATTTGAATATCCAACTCAGTCTGTCCAATCGGATCGTTGCTATCTTATTTTTCTTCAACCCAAACCTTTCTTATTTTTGCTGTTTTTCATCTTTCATCAAAATATTCCTCACTTCCGCCTTATGGTGCCTATGAAGGTTTTCACCAATAAGACTCTCTCATTTTTATTTATCTCTCCTCATATTCGCCTTATGGTGCCCATTAGGCTTTTCACCAATAAGACTCTCTCATTTTATTTATCTCTCATCTCACATTCGCCTTATGGTGCCCGTTAGGGTTTCCACATATAAGACTCTCTCATTTTTATTTTTCTTTATTTTGTTTCCAAACCTCCGGGTATTGTCCATGCCATGTTTCTCTTTATTCTTATTGTATCATCATTTTCTTGAAATTAATCAGAAGGTCCTTCTTTGGACTGTAGTGGCTTTTGGATGGGTTTAGAAAGAAAGGTATAAAGGCTCAAAATTTATATGAGGGTTCAAAATATTTACAACTCTCGGGATCATAAACATAACTTCTGCCCCAGTTTCGATATTTGGGGAAATCCTGGATTTTATTTACATCATGACTGAACCTCATTGAGGCTGCCTACGTACCCTTTCGGGATCAAGTCAGAATGTAGTTCGGACTATAAGATAGTCCGTCTTTTGACTTTTTCCTGATTTTTCTTATATATATATATATATATATATATATATATATATATATTTTCATTTTTTCATTTTTTCTTCATTCTCATCTTTTCTCATTCTCTTTTCTTTCTTTTCAATTTCTTGTTCATAATTGATTCTGAGAGAAGGATTTGAAAGAATAATGCAATCAGGCTCAACAGGGGAATCAATGGATAAAGTGTTTGGATAGAGAATAAAATGCCTTCATCATTTCAATTTCAAAATTATGACAAATACAATTGTACATATGAAAAAGGAATCATACATAATATCTCTTGACTGCATCCGAGTTGATAGCAGTCTCTACACATTTTCCTTCAACGTCTGTTAAATATAAAGCTCCGTTGGACAATACCCAGGACACCATGAATGGCCCTTGCCAATTAGGTGCAAACTTTCCTTTTCTTCGGCCCAGTGAGGTAAAATACGTCTTAGCACCAACTGTCCAACTTCGAATTTCCATGGACGTACTTTCTTGTTGTTTCGGACATACGCCCTAGTCCCATATTTTCTCACAGACCCTCGAGAACCATCAAATCATGAATTCGGGCCCGTTTCCTAAAAAGGTTGACTGAAGTCAAACTTTCTCTTTTAAGAAAATCTTAAGGAAGCAAATGGACATATTTTTACTCAAAACTCTTCCAACTCCCGAACCAATCGCCCCTGCAAGTCATAAATTTAGCTAAATAAAGTACGGGAGACTTTATTTAGGAGAACGAGGTTCTAAAACTCAAAACGACCAGTCGGACCGTTACATACTCCACCTCTTAAACAAACGTTCGTCCTCGAACGGATATAGAAAAGTACCTAGACTACTGATGTGACGAACAATCTCGTTATCACATGATTTATCACTCCGTTTCCCCCTAAATATGTTGATTAATGTTTCAATATCGATATTAGAGTTGATCAGGTGTAATCGAGGTTCTAGTTGAAAATGAGGCACATAGCCTCTTAGAAGGAAGCTTGTTTTAAAAAAGTCAACCGAAAGTTGACTATGTAGTTAGAGGGATCAGATGCAAATTCTAGTGATTCGGTTAGCTTCGGGGGATGATTTATGACTTAGGAGAGCGATCGAAATCAAATTTGGAGGTCCGGTGTAGAAATAGGCTTGAATTGGCAAAGTTGGAATTTTGGCAAATTCCGGTTAATAGGTGAGATTTTGATCTGAGGGTCAGAATGAAATTCCGAGAGTTGCAATAGGTTCTTTAGGTGATTTTGGATATGTCTGCAAAATTTTAGGTCATTCGGACGTCGTTTGGTCGGGTTTTTGATCGAATGAGAGTTTCAGAAGATTAAAGAAAACTTAGGCTTGAATCCGTCGTAATTTGATGATTTTCATGTTAATGGACGTGTTTTGATGATTAAAACAAGTTTTTATGGGTTTTTAGAGTAGTTTGGTATTTTGGGCAGAAGTCCCGGGGGCCTCGGGATGAATTCGGGTGGTCAACGGGCTAATTTCTAAACTTGAGAACAATAGATTTTCAGTTAAAGTTGCAGAAGCAATTCCTTCTACGCTTTCGCGTGAGGTAAGATGCGAACACGTAGAGTAATCTGGAGAGGGCCTGGAATTTGGCCATTGCGATTGCGTAGGGCAGGCTCGCATTCGCGTTTAAGAGGAAGGTTGTGCATCGTGAACGCGTGGGGTCAGACGCGTTCGCGTAGTGGAAGTTTCTGGTGCATCGCGCTCATGGGCAAGTTGACGCATTCGCGTTGGGGAAAATTTCAGTCAGAGAAATTTATTCATCGTGAATGCGGAAGGTCGACCGCGTTCGCATAAAAGGAAGATCTGGGCGTTAGATTTCATTTAAGGGTTATTTCATCCGTGACTTATGCCCTTTTTACACTACCTTGAGAGCATGTTGATAGAATTTGAAGGGGATTTCAATGGGAAATGATTGGAGGTAAGTCTCGTGACCTAGATACATCATTTAATCGAAGAATCATCCATTAATTCTCTAAATTTGGGTATAAAATTGAAGAAGTTTGGGCTTGGTTTTTGCTATATAAATTTGGGATTTGGTGGCCTATTTGAACTCCGATTTTGATAAACTTTATATGTACAGACTCGTAGCGAGACGAGGTTTCCGAAAATATGAATTTAGTAATTTTTTGAGAAGTGGGACTGGGGCTCGATTTTTGCCAACTTCATATTTTTGGGTGTTTTTTGAGTCCTTTCAATTGAGTTATGTCCCATTAGCTTATTATTACCTATTCCCTGTGATTTTGGTCAGATTCTACCCTCGAGGAGGTCGATTTGCGAGTAAAGCACCTGGCGAGCTAGGATTTTGGACGGCTTGAGGTGAGTAATGGTTATGAATTATATACTGAGGGTTTGAAACCCCGTATTTGCACTATATGGTGCTATGTTGAGATGAAACACGCATCGTGTGATGAGCGTGGTGATATTGTGGCTGGGGATTCAGACTGGGTCCATCCCGATTGATGGCTTACTGTAATTTTTGACTGAGACTGAGCTTATATCCGTACATTTTGGGCTAGTTGCCATGTTTGGGGCCTTATGCCGATCTGTAGAACCCTTAAGGGAACCTGTTGAGCTAATTAACCATATTTTACCTGTTGAACACATACTCTCAGTCATCTCCTTAATTGTAAAACATAATATGAACCAATATTAGCAAATTTCACTCTAAATGAGAAATACCTAGGGTTGAATACCATGTCTTAGCGGAGTGGGCCCGTGAGACCAAGTCTAGATTGACTAAGAGGGGTCAACGACCCCATAGTGAGGTATTTGATATATACCAGATCGAGTTGCACGCCACAGCAGTATATACATATACATGTATTGGATCGGACTGCACGCCGTAATATATATATATATATATATATATATATATATATATATATATATATATATATATATATATATATGGATCGGACTGCACGCCGTAATATTATAGCGCTTGGGCTGAAGGAGCCCCTCCGGAGTTTGCACACACCCCCAAGTGAGCACACTTTACTATTATATTGGATCGGGCTGCACGCCGCAACATTATATATATATTATTGGATCGGGCTACACGCTTCAACACTATATATATTGTTTTGTCCTAGTATGTACGTGACCTCTTTGTGCGAGAGGTAGGCCTAGCGAAAATTTGATAGAAACACACCATTATATATCATCCCATTGCTCCGTAATAAAAACACCCCAAAATTTCCTTAATGATTAAAAGATAATTATCAATATTGCCTTAGTCTAAAACGATTACAATGGCACAACCTTAATTACAACTTAGTTCTCCTCTAGTTGACTGAGGATGGTTCTTCATTGCCCCTTAGCCTCTTCGCTGCTCTGATTGACTCATCAATTTTCTAGTGATTTTTCACAAGGTAAATCATAGCTAGCTTTCCTCCTTCGTCTAGTCCTTGGCAATGACATTCTATGAATTGTTTCTCGAGGTCTCCATCCAAATCTCTGAGTACTTGCTCTATTTCCACAACTTGTTTTTCCATATCTCGTCTCGTTGTCTCAACATTTCAATCTCTTTTTTTTCCCTCTCATGCTGCTCCTTGTGCTTTGCTTAAGACTCAGACACCTTTCTTTTCAGCTAACGGTACTTGATTTCAGCTTCGGCTGCCTTATCTTTGATTCGACTGCCTATATTAATCCCTCTTGTGATAGAACCTTCAAGGTTGGCACGTAACCATTCTAAACAGAAAGTGTCACATCCAGTGTGGTACCTATCTAGTGCAATTGTATACTTGACCATAGCTCTCTTACTTTTCCACATCCTGAGAATTTCCTTCGCAAAAGGGATTTTATCATTATCATAGTAAATTCGATAGTTATCCATGTTATTAACTTGCGGTATGACTTGAGTTCTTCCGGTTTGTCTCATAACTCATAATGAAGCATACGGTTGTAGTCCTCGAAGCCGGATGAGAATTAAGTAAGGCAGCATTTTCCCGCGAATTATAAATTTCTCGGATGGATACTAAGAAAACATCCATTGAATTGTGGTGTCATTTAGTTTGCTAAGTAGCTTTCCCCATTCTTTAACACCATTTGGATGCTTGAATGCAACCACTAGGATCATGTATGACGTGATATAATTAGCATCATTTTTCTTGTAAAGCTCTTGGCTTCCACTAACCTTTTGAAGATGCCCCATAAGCCACAACTGCTGTAACAAATTACATCCCTCAAAATGTTTAAATCCCTTCTTGCAAAGCCCAAAGCTCAGTATATATCTGCAACAGCCATCGACACTATGGTGTATGGCTTTCCATCAATGCCATTAAATAATGCATCAGTAACAATAACAAGTCGGGTGTGAATTTCTTATTTTTCTCCTCGAGGAAATACTAGGAGCCCAATGAGACAAACCGAAAAAGAAAATACCCGTTTTTCACTCCAAGAAACGTGTGAAGAAAACACCTCTCGGTGTCTTAGAAAAGCATCTGAACGGCCAAAGATGTCGAAAAGGTAGTCAAGAGGTATCTTGTATTCTTTCAAATGTTTTAGCCCAATTTCTTTCTCAAAAGCAAACTTTTCAAGGAACTCTTTTGCTGAAGGATTTTTTAGAGTAATAATGTCGGCATTTTGCCAAGAATGTCTGCCTTTCCATAACAAACTCACATTCTCTATGAAACCTCCAATTTCTTCTAACAATGGTGTCATCTCATTTTTCCTAAATATGAATACGGCCCTTTCTTCGTCCCAAAAGGTGACTGCTGCTTCAACAATTTCTCTACACGTTGTGACTTCCATATGTAATGGTAGATGTCCCAACTTCTTCCTCACTTCGAATTGTGTGCTTTCTCCTAAGTTTCTCCACCACGCCTTTAGTTTGGGAGGAATGTCCAACACCATGCCGATCTTTGGGTAGACAACTTGACTCATAATTTCCTACATCATAGAAAAGATTAATCTTTCCCATTTTCCCATTTAGGAGCAAGTGGTCCACATAACAACTGTGTTTATCTTTAAAATGATGCACATAAAGGATGAATAGGTGTCACTCGGGGTTATAACCTCGCTTGGACATTTGGATAAGTCTAACTAATGCACTTAATACACATATGGTATTAAGCCTCCTAAGGTTGCGTGATGCATGCCCCCTAAGAAGGATTTGGTTTAGCTCTATCCTAGGTCGGCTAAGAGTGGGCTTTCTAGACTGGTATTTCCCAAGTGGACAACTTGAGAATGAAAAGTTGTGACTGTCGATTGCACCGCTGATTGACTTACCCACAAACTTTCCCCTAAAAGATATTTTTTTTGAAAAGTGCACGGCTGTAAACCGCGTAACCGCTCGGTGTGTGCTCAATGTGAATTTTCTAAAAGTGGAGTAAGTGAAAAAGGAATGACAGTATATAAAAGATAGTGATTACAACTTGCAAGAAGTAGCACATTTTCAAATAAGGCAACAAACAAAAACATTCACAAAATACAAAATCCATTTCATTAACCTAAGTTTGTTATGGTTTAAAACCTAACAAAATTCCTGACAGAGTCGCCAAGCTGTTATACCCCATTTTGACACGAGTCAAACTAGAGTATAACATATTGGCTAATCTGAAGGTTTAAATAATTAAAAGAAGCGTCACCTAATTATTTTAATGGTGAATTAGGACATCAATTTTAGCTAAGTAATGCTGAAAATTAACTCTATTTTATGGTCTACCTAACCTTAGAGATTATGGGTAAGGGTTTTAATTAATCTTATAGAAAAGTTTATTAAAACACCCTATATGATCCATTAATAACGATTAATCGATCAAACATAGGTTAATTGATATAAGGGTAAATGTAGAAATCTTTCTGACGAAAATCAATTTACTTCACAAACTCGTGTTGAAGAGCTCTCTTTGCCTTGCAGAAAAGTTGATTTAAGCTTGCTGTTCCTTTCTCAAAAGTGGGTCTAGTCCCAAAGTCAAATTTAGCTTGTTAAATCCAACTTAAATATTAGAAAAGTTAATTCAGAAAATGTTTTTTAAAGAAAGCAAAGACAACAAAGTTGACTTAATTATTTGAAAGAGTGAGAGGAAACATAGCTGGCAGCCACCGTATGTTAGAAGAGAAATTTTCTTATGTATACCATATATGAAACATTATTATTAAAATTGTGCAAAATTTGGAAATTATTCGCCCTCTGTAAGGTTTAACTACAAAATCTATACCAATTCAAAATTAGACAGATTCTGCCTATTCAAACGCGCGAAAAATAGGGCATAAGATCTGCGATTGATTCTTTGACATTAAATACACAATTTCAAAACGGAAAAGATACATTGAAGCTGCGAAATTCTCTCTCTAACTACAAATAAAAAAGACGCATATCAATTCAACTGATTCTCTCTCAGTATTCTTCAAATTGTAGAAACTATATCTCAACTACAGAAAACAATGTCAAAAATCCCAATTATGCTTAAAGTGAATGGAAATTAGGATAATTGTGCAAGATACAGAAATTTTGAAGTTGATGCGATTGTTGTTGATGAGAATTCAAGCTACGTAAATCTTATTTCTATAATTGCGGAACAACTTTCGATTGATACATCACAAAAAATTGTTGTAATCAAATACACTGTGAACGAAAATTGTCCTCCAATGGAGATCCGGAATGATATGGGTGTTCATGTGTATATGGAGACCAAAAAATAGAATAAAAACTTAGGATCGTATCCTTTATGCATAAGTGTAAGCGATTTCAATATGGAATTGGCAATCACGAACGAGAGCACAAGTGCAGGTTTGTCTAATTCGACATCGTAGAAATCTACTGTTTTTGTGTGTTTACTACAATTACTACATTTATCTACAATTCAACTACAAAAAATGTTGTTCTGAATTTTATGAAACATTATTTTTTTTAATTTATCTACATATTGTCTACATTCATCTCTATGTTGCTACAGGTTCGTCTGGATCGTTAAAGTTACTTGAAATTCCATCATCCCCGGCTATAGAGGAATATCAAAGTGATATAATAACTGAATATAAGCAAACATATATTGAAGAAGGACAACTGTAACAAGACAAGCAAACTGTAGCTGCTGCAATGAAGAATTTTTGCAGTGATGCAAAAATTCCAGTTCAGAGTAAAAAGGTCTAGCCACATAAGGTATGGAGTTAGTTGTGGACAATATATCACTAAAAGCAGTGTTTTAGTGAATATATGTTTGTTTGTATAAGTTGAATTCAACTTGTAGATATATTGTAGTCAAATTGTAGTTAATTGTAGTTTATATTAAACACTATTATTTTTTTTTCTTTTTTTTGTAGCTACTGGCTTGTATGCGTTTCTAAAAACTGTAAATGGCACTTCAAGGCAACGTTAATTAATGATTTGGCAATGTTCAAGATAAGGAGTTTCAATCGATAACACACTTGTTGTTTAATGGACGAAACATTCATACAGCGCAAACGTACTGCGGCTGTAGTTGGTAGCATGGTCATTCCAAAGTATTGTGATCCCAAGACTGTTTACACACCAAAGGACATTCAAACTGACATGTTATCCGAACATGGACTAAATCTAAGCTACATGCAAGCATGGAGAGCAAAGGAAAAGGCTTTACATATTTTGAGAGGGAATCCTGCACTCCTACAACAAATTACCTAAATATTTTTACATTCTTGAGGAAACTTATCCTGGTTCTGTTGTTAAATTGAAGAAAGCAGCAGATAATTATTTCTTATATGCATTTATTGCTCTTTGTACATCAATAAGTGGTTAGTAACATTGTAGGCCAGTTGTAGTTGTTGATGGGACATTCTTAAAGTCAACATACAGGGGAATTATGCTGACAGAAAGCACCATGGATGCAGCAGGTTACATGTGTAAAAAATTTGTAGTTGTTTTGTATTTAGTATTCAAAGTGTAGTTAATTGTAGGTATTTTGTAATTATTTTGTAGTTTGTATAAAATATTATAGATAAATTTAATATATTTTTTTAATATACATATTCAGATCTGCAAACCAATATTTTTTAACCAAAAATGTAGGTACTATCTTGCCCTTGGCCTATGTTGTGGTTGATTCTGAAAACGACGCGTCTTGGAAGTGGTTCTTTGAGCAATTCAAGGAGGCATATGGTGAAAGTCCTTCAATGTGTGTTGTTTCATATAGGAATGGGAGTATAATGAAGGCAATATCAATTATATATCCGGTCATGCCACACTACTCTTGCATGTGGCATATTTGGACAAATATAAGATCCAAATTCAAGAAGGGACATCTACAATTACAAGAATTGTACTTTGCTACAGCATCGGTATACACACTAGATGAATTTAATGAATTGATCTTGAAAATTGAAGAGGTAGACCCGCGTGTGAAATCTTACCTATATGATATTGGATATCATAGATGGTCAATAGTACATGCAACGGTGAATAGAACTTTTACTATGACATCAAACATTGCGAAGTCGTTGAATGCTGTAACAAAAGAGGCAAGAGAGCTGCCAATATTTGATCTATTAGAGTATATGAGGACGCTTCTTGAACGTTGGATGAAAGAGAAGTTATTGAAGGCAAAGGGTACTTTCACATACCTTGGGTACAAATTCAACAAAGAATTGGAGGATAACAGTACATTATCTCATAAACTAAGGGTAAGACCTGCTCGTTTTGTTGGACAAATTTTTTTTTTAAAATATTATTTAAACAATTGTAGATTAATTGTAGTTAGATTGTGGGTAAATGTAGATTATATATATATATATATATGTATAAGTGTATTTGTAATTGTTTTGTAGGTAAGCTTTATATAATCTTTATTAATAATTGATATAATATTTTTGCTATTTTTAATTGAAATATAGGTGAGAGCTTCAACAGATCATTTACATACTATGATAGATGGTGTGAAGCGGTACATTGTATGTTTACAAAACAAGAAATATAGTTGTGGACAATTTCAACTCGATGAACTTCCATGTGCACATGCTTTGGCAGTATTAAGGCATAGGAAGGAAACATACGAAAATTATTTCTCTCGTTATTACACAAGGAAAAGTCTTTTGCTTACAAATGAAATGCCAGTAAATCCTCTTCCTGATGAAAACAAATGGGATGTACCACAATATATTTTGGATGAGGTAGTAAAGCCACCGGCGAGGGATAAAAGGCAGCCGGGCAGACCCCAAAAGGAAAGATATAAAACATTTGATGAAATAAAGACAAAGAAATACAAGGTGTCATGTGGAAACTGTGGATGTGAAGGGCATAACAAAAGAACTTGCAAGAATGTGCCAAAAAAAATGATCGTTATGTACTGGAATAGTTTTTTCGAAATAAATAGTAGTGAGTTCAGTATTTTAGAAATTTGTTGTGTAACAGTTTAACTTTTTTAAGATGATTAGCCTTTCATGGATTCTGTTAGCCTGTAACTACATTTTAACTACAAATAACTATATATAACTACATTTTAAGATGGATTGTGTTAGTCTTTTATGGACTTTGTTGGCCTGTAACTACATTTTAACTACAAATAACTATATATAACTACATTTTAAGATGGATTGTGTTAGTCTTTTATGGACTCTGTTAGCCTGTAACTACATTTTAACTACAAATAACTATATATAACTACATTTTAACTACATTTTTTGTGTTAGTCTTTTATGGACTCTATTAGCCTGTAACTACATTTTAACTACAAATAACTATATATAACTATATTTTAACTACAATTTTTCTTTACATATATAACTTAAAGTAAAATGTTTGGTCACCAGTAAAAGTTATATATTTTTTTTATACATTTAACAAGAATTAAACTACAAACATCTTCTACTAAAGAGTATAAAGCATTGTAGTTTAACTGGAAGTATAAATTACAATTAACTATAATGTATTTCATAAAAAATGTATGAAGATAAATTGTAGGCAAGTATTATAAAATGAAATCAAAGTAGTCAACTTTAAACATATAAAGTATTATAAACAACTAAAATGTAATATGTATTACATATTAGTCAATATAAACTACTGTAAACAACCAAAATGACATATTTCCTACAGTTTAGTCAACTTCAACTACAAAATTATAGACAACTAAAATTAAACAGTCAAAATTACACTTCAACTAACAACAGAATACTCTATCTCTTTCTTCTAATTACTCTAGTCCTCTCATTCTTTGGAGGAGCACCCTTACTCCTTGCTAGCCTTCCTATCTCTTTCTTCTAATTACTCTAGTCCTCTCATTCTTTGCAGGAGCACCCTTCCTCCTTGTTAGCCTTCCTGTGACCTCGCTGTGATGACCCGGCCTATCATCATGTGAGTTATCACCTCGTTATCCCCGTTATATGCTTGTTAATATTGCAATATGCATGTTGGGTAAGTTTGAGTCAATCCCGGTTGAGTTTGGTTGGAATTGAGACAAATAGTCT
>JASVEL010002243.1:0-173124 GCA_032618575.1 Nicotiana noctiflora
TATTTTTCAAAATATTTAAGACAACCAAACATTGAAAAGGGAGAAAACATTTTCCATAAAATATATTCGTTCGTACCTAACACACCCTAAGTTCAGTCTATTTATCATGTTCCGAAATTTTAGGGGTTTCATGTCAAAAGTTCAAATGTGATTAGCAATCAAAGCTCAGTTAGTTTTTTATTTATTTATATAGCCTTTATTTTTTAATCTATATCTTGTTTTACAGAAACAAATAGTACTTTTTATCGTATATTTTATACGGAGATTTTCTATACATAAATTTTAAAAGTAACCATTTACAAGGGATTAAACATTGTATCTTGCGTCATGATTATTATTCCTAATACCCAATCCAACTACTTAATGTTTATATCATACGTATTATTGTATTACTAGGAATCTTTTTGCAGTTCCCCAAAAGTTTCATAAATTATTTATTAAGGAAAAAAGCAAGAAAAGAAAAGAGTTGATTATTTAGACGTGTATCATGCAGCACTTTTTAAATGTTAGTGATACACTTGCTTTCTTTTTTTATTAGCTTCACAAAAAATATATATATTTACAAATTATTTGTGAGAACAAAAGAGTTGACAGTTTAACCGTCATGCGCAATAGAATAAAAAAATGTATGTTTGTAATAATTCAAGGAATCTAGCTAGAATTTAGGTGCACATATTATTATTATTTTTATCCACTTGTATTATTAGAATATCTTCATCGTATTCTACAGGGAAAAAAGTATTGTTATTAATTATATTCATAAAGCTGAAGTTTCAGCTCCCTTGTGTAGTTTTCTTGCTATGGCACTGATAATTAGATCACTGTTAAATTTCCTAGTTATTTCTTCTATTAGTTTGGTGGTTCTACAACAGAAAAGCAATGGTGAAGATCAATTACTGATGCTGCAGAAACCAGGATTAATGAAATGCAGATTTGATAAAATATTTCAGTTGGGTGACTCACTCTCTGATACAGGCAATTGCATAAGAGAAAATCTTTGTGCTCGAGGTTTTTTATGTGGAAGATTTCCTTATGGAATGAATTTTTACCAGAAAAAAACCACCGGACGTTGTTCTAATGGCATGCTCATGATTGATTTCATAGGTATGTAAATGACTTCATTGACTGTATCAAGAAAAGCACTAACACTTAATTAGATCTTTTAATTAGATATCTATGTCATTTCCGCTTATTATCTCTTTTGTTTCGATTATCTTATTATCTCTTGTCTTTGAGGCTAGAACTGACTAAGACTAAAGTTGCTCCACTTTAACATACTAAAGGGACTAAATATGCACAGGATTATATTTGAGGGATCAAAATAGATCTACTCTCAAATATAAGTGACTAAAGACGCTCCACTTTAACATACTTAAGGGACTAAATATACTCGGGATTATATTTGAGAGACCAAAATAGACCTAACTACAAAAATAAGGGACAATATTGGTAAAAAACTACTATTCGTTCTTGTTTAGTGCTTTTCTTTCCATGTGGTTTCCTACTGTATTTCTTTTAACTATGTTGTGATTAAGCTTTGCTTATGCGAAGGGTATATCAGAAACAATCTCTTTACCTCCACAAGGAGGGGTAAGGTTTTCGACTACATTATCTTTTTTAAATCTCACTTGCGAGATTACTCTATGTTTCTTGTTGTTGTAAGAGACTTCATTGTCTTTTCATGTTAATTTGTATTTTTCGGATTAAAATAAAATACCTGAAAAATAAATAAAGCAGGCAACCGTTATAACAAGTTAAATTATTATCCCATTAATTAGTTATCCTGTCAGCATATATATAAGTTAACTTGTGGTAGTAAGCTAATTATCAATTTAACTAGGTTACTAGCTTAATACTTATTATAAAAATATTTTGCAATTATCTTATAAATGGTCTAATTGTGTAAAAAGAAAAATTACAGTTCAGTACAGAGAGATATTCCTGTAATTACCAAAATAATCTGATATAATTTGTATGCTTTTTCTTATAGCACTGGAATCTGGTTTACCTCTGATAAATCCCTACAAGCTTCAAAATGCAAATTTTAGACATGGTGCGAACTTTGCGGTAGCAGGAGCTACTGCTTTATCGACTGAAAATCTGGCAAAGGAAAATATTGTTAATTCAGTAACCAATAGTTCATTGAGTGTGCAACTTGATTGGATGTCTACTCATTTCAAAAGCACCTACCCTACTGGTAATTAATTAATTTAAATTGCTAAATACTTAATTCAAAGAGATAATATCCTTTGGTATCTTCCAATCGACAAGTTGCATTAACTATCATATTTTAATAGTATTTTTTTTTTTCCTTTCCCAGATCGCCTAGCAAAATTGAAGAAATCTCTTTTCCTAGTTGGAGAAATAGGAGGGAATGAATTTAATTATGGCTTATTCAAAGGTAAAACGATAAAAGAGCTACGAAGCATGGTGCCAAAAGTTGTTCAGACCATCATTCAAGGTGTTAGAGTAAGTTTTACTTTTTACCTTTAATTATATTTATCATTGGACGAGGGGAGTGGGAATTAAGCTGGGGGACATGGTTGCTACCCTTTGAAATATGTTTGAGGTTAATAGTCGATGTAACCCAAATAACCGTCCATATAGTTATTTATACTAAAAGTAGTCGACAATATATAATATATGTATATCTTATGTATAACTATTTACAATCAGGATATAAGTATGTATATTGGTTAGGAAAAGTAAACAAAGAATATAACCTGTTATTAATATAAAAATCCCTTATCTTTGCTTTAAATATTCAATATAAAAATTTACATTTGTCCGGATCCAAAAAGGGACAATATTTCAGTGATATTAATGTTTCTAAAGAAAGCAATAATAGATCATCTATTTTTTTTTCCTTTTTTTCATAATTTCAATTTTCCGTTTTTAATTTTTTTGTCTTTTACAGCATCCACCCACCCCACCCATAAAATATTTGTCAACTTACATATTTTAAGGTTAAAAAAAAAATTATGCAAGATGAACATGGTTATAAAACATGGGTCAAGTTGGTTGGGTTGGATTATGACTCATTGTTTAGCCCATCTTGACCCAGCCCATATTAACCCAAATATACTTTGGGTTGGGTTCGGCAACGACTCATTTATTTATCTAACCCATTTTGACCCGCCCAAATTCAACCCAACCCACCCATTTGTCACCCCTAAATAGATGACACGTTTTAAACAAATTTTCAAAAAGTAATGATGCAAACTAAGAATTGATTATGATACATTTTTATTATGTTCTTTTTTTCTTAGCTTGATTACCTTTCTTTGGTTGAAATTTGTTTCTTTTAGACAGTCATTAGTTTTGGGGCTACTCGAATTATTGTTCCAGGCAACTTCCCAATTGGTTGTATACCAATTTTCCTAACACAATTCAGGACCAACGATTCAACTGCGTACGATGAGTACCATTGCTTACAAGATTTAAATGATTTAGCAATCTTCTTCAATGATCATTTGAAACAAGCTATTCAAGAGCTAAAAGAAGAGTATTCAAACATTGCACTCGTTTATGGTGACTACTACAATGCCTATATGTGGCTTCTACAAAATCCCATGTTTCTCGGTAAGTGCTTAAAAATTATCTAATATTTCTTATTTTTAATCGTAAGGTTCTTTTATTTTTCGGTTTTTGTCATGTCGGGTAAAAATTTTAGTTTCATAAATTAATTTTTTCCACTAGTATTTTTAATTCCTTTTCCTCTAAATGCACTTATTTATCAGAAAATATATTATGACAAATTTTCAAGCTAGATATTTATGTACATTTATCGAAAAGTATATGCATTTACAAACTTTTTTTATTGAAATATATTACAGGATTGGACAAAAATTCTTTACTGAAAGCTTGTTGTGGAATAGGAGGAGATTATAATTGTGACATAAGTAATCAATGTGGAGATATAGGAGTTCCGGTGTGCACTGACCCGAGTACATACATCAGTTGGGATGGAATTCATTTAACAGAAAAGGCATATAGTTGGTTGGCAAGATGGCTAATTGATGACATGTTACCCAAATTGAACTGCCATGTTCAGGTTCAAACTCTTTAACTTTTTGCCAAAGTGCACATAATAAATCTTTCAGTTCAAATATTCCAAGGAGTTGTTTTAATTGATAAATTTACCTTCAACTTTTTATAGATTTACTTCGTTTCAAAGCTAATAAAGAATTGCTTATGAAAAAGTGCTCATTTTCAAATGTGGATCCATGATTGGAGTCCTTGAGTGCCATGTAGCTTTGAACGCCAATGTGTCGCTATTTATACATCAAGATAGAGCAAATATGTCGGTTTGAGCAACTTTGAACTTTGATTTGTGTTAATTATCTTTTTTACATATAATATAAATTGATTTAACGGAAAAATATAGTACTTTAGTAATAATAGGGCGAAGATTTTCAAAAGAAAATATTATTTTAACTTTGAAAAAAGCAAATACTTAACTAATAAAAGACACAAAAAGAAAGTCAAGCCAAAAGGTTCAAAAGTTATTACAAGTGGGATATGATCCTTCACAACCAAGGTGGAATCTCATGCCCTTTGCCATCGGCAAGAACAATAAGGTTGCATGTAGCGTACCACCCTCGGGCCTTACTAGATCCGCCCCTACTCATCTTTTAGAACGAGTGTGTGTTCTCCTTTATGCTTTGGTGTTTTTGTGTTTCTTGATATTAATTAAGGATCAATTTCACTGATGGTTATCTAACTTATTATTTATTTTATAAAGGTTACTTATCTTTTTAATCGTCACTTAAAAGTCACTCAACTTTATTTTTGTAACTTAAAAGTCATTATGGTTCAAAACCTATAAATATTCTGTAAAAGATATGACATGGCATTTTAATTAATTTTCTTAATTATAATGCCATTTAAGCTTAGACGGACAATACCTAATTTAAACGTATTCTATCCACAATTCAATTTGACCCATAACCCCTGATGGGTTATTAATATTTTTAGTTTTGACCATCAGAAGGAGAAGGAGAACGATTATATTGTGCTAAAATTCTTCCTTTATTTGTTACGTAATAACATTAATGCCACCTCCTAAAATTCCATAAAACGTATGAATAGAACTAAAAGAACCGGGTTTTGCATCCTTCAATTATTTTATAAAATACTACCATATTCATCTCACATAATATATAAATGTACCACTAACAGACAAGAACAATAAGCAAAAGGGACTTTGATTTCGCAAAAATTGGAGTTTCGCCGACGAAAATTAGATCAACGTCTAGTACTACTGGACTATGAAGAAACTAGATTTGAGTTCCCTGGTTGCAATTGCACATTCAAATAGCTCACATATCCTTTGTTCAACAGAGGAAGAAAATCAACAACCTAGTCCTCCCAATATAACAGTGCCACTGAAACCAGCCACTATGGATAAAGTTAATAAGAGCACACAGCCGAAAATGCCTTGGACTAAGCTGTTCCAAAAGAATAGATTTGCAACAAATGTGTTGGCCCAAGTTCAGTTGAAGTTTTGAAGAATGACAAATGAACTCATGAAGGACCAGGTCCATCTTTGGAGACACAATGGTTAAGGCCCATGCACATGAGATGCACGTGAAGAAGATAAGTCCTTGAGATCAAGCAGTAATATCTTCTGAATATATTCTGAACTGATCAAAAAGATTGTATATGGGATAAGGAGAAGAAGTATCCTTATGAGAAGAGAACACATCCGGATAAGGGTTGGAGTTTGGATTGGTTTAGGACTCAAACTCAATGGAGGATCAGAAATTGAGTCACAATCAAACTCTAATTACTAACCTAATAAATAACTGAGTTCTCTTTATAGGCATGCACAAATACGCAGAAGTTAAGCTAAATTTAGAGTAAAAGAGCAAGACAATTTTGTAAGCAATTTATGTGAGATTAAGTGTGCACTCATGCAACTACTTGAACGAGAAAAAAGAACTAGTTCCATTGTGTTTATTTTTATTCTAGTTCAATTGTAGTAGGACGTTTAATATTGTATCATTCCAGCTTTCATAGAAGCAATTGTATTAGGTACTTTCAGTATTCAAGTTAGAGTTAACTTGAAGGTGTCGCAACAGTTGAGGCTGTGTGTCACACTAAGATTAGAGTTTAATTCTTAGGTTTACAAGAGTTTGTAAATGTTGTTTTTGGCTCTGTGATTTTAGTGGAAGTTTGGAAAAATTCTACTGAGTAGTAGGTCATCGTTATTTTACCTTTTGAGACAGGTATTTTCCACATAAAAATCTCTGTGTTCTTTACTTTATGAACTCTTAATTCCGCAAACAGTTATAGTAAGTACATCTAGAAGAATCGGGTTCTTCTAGTGCGAAATTTAGGTACCACACAAATCATCCCCCCTCCCCCCTTTTTGTGTGGTATTGACGTTTAAAACATCAATTGATATCAGAGCAGGTTATCCTTGAAGAGGCTAACGCCTTAGGAGAAGATCAATAATAAGTGCACTACCTGGGAACTGGGAAGGGCAACTCACTGCCAAGCCCCCACTTTTCAATGGTCTGTACTATTCTTAGTGAAAGAAAAGATTGAGAGATCATATTATAGGGGAAGATTATGAACTTTGGGACATAGTCACTGAGGGTACCCTAGCAAACACTAAGAAAAATGCTGAAGGAATTGATGTGCCAAAAATAAGGGTTCATTGTACTGCTGAAGACCTGAGGAAATGGGAGAAAAATGCTAACGCTGGAGCATTTTGGCACCTATTGTGGAAGTTAGCACTTTTGAAGAAATTTCATAAGTTTGGCTTGAAGTGCATTTTAGTGTCATCGGTGTCTGTTTGGGATTCCCAGTCTGGGAATAGCTCCGGTATGGTTATTCTAGAGTTGGGAGTGCGATCGGATGTAAATCCGGAGGTCCGTAGGTCATTTTTGGAGCCATTTGGCTAAAGATAGAAATTTGAAGGTTTTTTAGAAGTTTGACCGGAAGTGGACTTTTTGATATCAGGGTTGAAATCCAATTTTGAAAGTTGGAGTAGGTCCGTAATATCGAATATGACTTGTGTGCAAAATTTGAGGTCAATCGGACGTGATTTGATAGGTTTAAGCATCGGAAATAGAAGTTGGAAATTCTAAGGTTCATAAATCTTGGATTGGAGGTCGATTCGTGATTTTAGCGTTGTTTGATATGATTTGGGGCCTCGAGCAAGACCGTAATGCATTTTGGGACTGGTTGGTATGATTGGTTAGGGCCTCGGGCTGGGCCTCGGTTGGATTCCGGGTGGTTAACGGATCAAAAATAAGATTTTTAAAGGGTTAAGGATTGCTGGTTGCTGTCATAATCGCAACTACGGAAGAGGGGCCGCAAGTGAGGAGTCGCAGAAGCGGCTAGGAAGGCGCAGATGCAATTTTTGGACAAAGGTTCAAGGATCAGCAGATGCGGTTAAGGTTCTGCAGAAGCGGGACCACATCTGCGGAGAAGTGGTCGCAGAAGCAGATGAGGTCGGCTCAGAGTGGACCGCAGATACGGTCATATTTTCGCAAAAGCAGGACCGCATCTGCGGAGGGCATCGGGAAAGGGCAGTCTAGGGCAGACTGCAGAAACGGTATTTTATCCGCACCTGCGGAACCGCAGAAGCGGTTAGAGAACTGCAAGTGCGGAAATAGGTGGAGGCAGAAGGTTGTTTTAAACTCGGGCTTTGGTCATTCTTATTCCATTTTTCACTTCGCATAGGCGATTTTGGGGAACTTCAAGAGGGAAATTTTGTTATCAACATCAAGGTAAAATATCCCCACCTATATTGAGTTAAATATATCAATTATGTATGAATTTAGACTTAAAAATTTTAGAAAAATTGAGGTTTTGGTGGAAAACCTAGAAATTATATTCTTGGAAATTAACCACGATATTGAGTATGAAATTTAGTGAAAATTATATATTTGAGTTCTTAAGGTCATTGGTAATTTTTATCTTCGAAAAATTACGAATTCCGGGCAAGTGGCCCCGAGGGCGTTTTGGTCAACTTTTCGATCGGAGTTAGGAATTGCTATAAATTAAATTGTAATGAATAATTGAGCATATATTAATAAATTTGCATAACAGTTGGCTACTTTTGGAGTGTGGTGCATCAATTAGAGTCTTCGGAAGGGCGTGGAATGTTGGTTATGGATCTTCGGAGCGAGGTGCGTCTCCTTTCTAACCTTGTAAGAGGGAATTGTCCCCATAGGTGAAATAATTGATTATGTGCTCCTATTTGCGGGGGCCAAATACACACGAGGTGATGAGAGTCCGTGCGTAGCTACTAATATATAATTGTCCAGGTAGTTAGGACCCAAAAGCATGTTATACTTGAATTATTTATGAAATCATTGATAGCTTAAATTTCCTAAATCACATTGAACTAGTAAATGAATTTCTAAAAGGGTTAAACTCTATTTCTTAAAATTTGTTAAAGGAAAATTGAATTTACTTGGATAAACATCCCCGATAAGTTCTTAATTGACCGATTGAGCATATATCGATATGTGTACCTGCGTCGCATGCATGATTCGCGAGCAGGGTATGTGTTTATTTATGGAACGGCCGAACGCCTCAGCAGATTAAATAGATGCATCTATAGGCGCGTCGTCGACTCTCAGCAAGTGCATAATTTATTTATGTTGGATCGGGTCGTCGCCTCGGCGTGATTTGCCGCATATTATATTATCGCTTGAGAATTTTAAATGTGAAATTTGCGCTTCGTGGCTTGATATAAATTGATAAGATAATGAAGAGCAAACGTGAAAATCCTTTATTATTTCTTGAAGGTGTTTTAGCTGTTTTTCCGGCTTCGTGAATTAGAACTCCTATATAAATCCATGATTTCCTCACATTTTTAGTATATTGTTAATTGACCTCTAGTAAGTGTCGAAGTTGACCATATCGTCTCTACTTCTTCGAGATTAGACGGGATACTCATTGAGTACACGTGGTTTACGTACTCATACTACACTTCTGTGCATTTTTGTTGTATATGTATATGTAACCCTAGTGGCCTACTAGGAGAAGCAGCGCGGATGATTCTCGGACTAGGTGATTTGCATTATTCGAGGCAACCCGCAGCTAGTATAGTCCCTTCCAGTATATTGTATTTATTTCTGGTCCACTATATTTCGGACGGATGTTGTATTTTATTCTCTTATGTGTAGATGCTCATGCACTTGTGACAACGAGATTCTGGGAGGATATTGGATTATTCAGTATTAAGTCTTTTATCGGCTTTATGTTCATATTTGTAAAATTTTCATTATCTAATATTTAAAGTATAAGAAAAATAATTTCCGCAAATACTAAAATTGGAATTTAATTATGCATTCTTGGTTGGCTTGCCTGACAGCGGTGTCTGGTGTCACCACGACCCTTAGTGGATTTTGGGTTCATGACGGAAGTCAACAGTATTAATATATTAGAAGAGCTTAGCCGAGATTATACAGATTATTGTATCTATAGGAAATCTTTTCGTAGTTCAAGAAAAGAAGTCATTAGTTATTTATAGGAGTAAGAAAAAAGGGAAGAAAGCTAAAGAGACTCTGTTGATCGTTTATTACGCAATACTTTTTAATGATAGTGTATCATTCAAGGAAATCTATCTTTAATTTTGGTACACTAATTATTATTATTCTACTGTATAATTTATTCACTTAGGCACTAATAAACTGTTAATCGAGATTGCATATATTTATAACGCTGAAGTTTCAGTTAGTTCCGGATTACATTTTGAAAAAATCGGGGCATGGCATTGACAATAAGAGTAGTGCTTGATCTCCTAGTTATTTCTTTCCTATTCAGTTTCAATGTTCTTCAACAGAAAACCAATGCTCAATCACTACGAACGCTTCAAGATCCACGATTGATGAAATGTGGATTTGATAAAATATATCAGTTGGGTGATTCACTTGCTGATACAGGCAACTGCATAAGAGAGAATCGTTGTGCACGTCGTCTTGGATGTGGAAGATTTCCTTATGGAATGAATATTTCCCAGAAAAAATTAACTGGACGTTGTTCTAATGGCATGCTCATTATTGATTTCATAGGTATGTATAATGTATTGTATGTATAAAACTTCATTATCTTCCTGTGTTTGTGTGTCCCTGATTTAATTAGAGAATTAAATTAATTAAGGGAAAACAAGAGGTTAATTTTGTTAGATGTTTGCCATAATTTTTTTATCATATTTGATTTTCCTATCTCTTGAAGGAAAAGGGCAATATAATTACCTCAACAGGATTTTCCTTTTTGTAAAAGGAAATCATAAATCTCCAATATTTGGCTAGTCCTTTTTCTTTCTTGTAGGAAAAGGTTTGGAGTTCTATAAATTGAGAATTCGCCTATCTCATTCAGTAGCATCCACAATGTAGCCATAGGGGGCTTGAGAGTAGTGTTTAGGGAGAGAACATTACGCGACAAATGTTAGTGAGTCACTTGTGTTTATCCTCTTTGTGAGATTGTTCTCTCGATATTTTATACTCTCTTTGATTATAGTGGATTGCTCATTTCCGTTGTGGACGTAGGTCAGTTGACCGAACCATGTTAAATGTTTGTGTCTCTTTTGGTAAATTTCTCTCTATTGTATGATTTATCGTCGCTGAAAGTTTGTTTTGCTTGATTTCGCATGACATTGATTTTTTTCAGTCATAACAAATTTGTTGTTTGGCTGGTATAGTTACGTTTCTATATTTAGATACAAATTACTAACTTAAATGGGAATTAGATTGATTGTGATATACATATGTTTTCTTTTGCTTTTGACAGCTTTGGGATCTGGTTTACCTCTCCTAAATCCGTACAAGCTTCAAAATGCAAATTTTACACATGGTGTAAATTTTGCAGTAGCAGGAGCTACTGCTTTATCAGCTCAAGTCATGGCTAAGAAGAAGATTGTTAATGCAGCCACCAATAGCTCATTAAGTGTGCAGCTTGCTTGGATGTCTTCTCATTTTAAAACATCCACCCGTGGTAATTAATTTGCTGAATAGAAATCTGTTTTTTTTGGCCACTCCCACAAATAATAGTCGACAAAATATTTTTTCTATACGTGTAATTTGCATGTTTACTTGCTTAGTCTATACAACAACAACATCAAAAATAAATACAGTATATTACTGCAAGTGGGGGTCTGGGAAGAATAGTCTCTACCTATAAGCTAATTAATGACGAGCGACTTTAAATAATCTTTTTCTGGTTCTTGCAAGATCGCGCAGCAAAATTGAAGAAGGCTCTTTTCCTAGTTGGAGAAGTAGGAGGAAATGATTTCAACCATGGTTTATTGCAAGGTAAAACGATTGAAGAGTTGCGAGATATGGTGCCAGAAATTGTTCAGACCATAATTCATGGTGTTATAGTGAGTTTAATTATTTTGCTGTTACATACCTCTTTTCTTTCATTATTATTAGAGTACCTTTATTTGCTTGAAATTTGTTTCCTAATGATAAGTTGCTTCTTTTCAGAGAGTAATTGGTTTTGGAGCTACTCGAATTGTAATTCCTGGCAATTTTCCAATTGGTTGTTTACCAATTTATCTAACGAAATTCAGGACAAAAAACTCAATTGCTTACGACGAGCATCATTGCTTGAAAGATCTAAATAATTTTGCAATATTGTACAATCATCAGTTGCAACAAGCCATTCAAGATCTGAAGAAAAGGTATCCAAAAATTACACTGATTTATGGTGACTACTACAATGCCTATCTCTGGCTTCTACACAATGCCTTCAGTCTTGGTAAGTGCTCAAAAAATTGGTTTTCCTATTTTTAATCATAACGTCTTCTTTATTTTATTTTATTTTTTCAATTTCTTCTTCTGCAGCCAAATGTTAAAATGCACTTATTTATCAAAAAGTATATTATGAAAAAATTTCAAACTACATATGTATGTAAAATTATTTGAAAAACGTATATGCATCTAAAAACTTTCTTAAAAATACATTGCAGGATTTGACAAAAGCACCTTACAGAAAGCTTGTTGTGGAATAGGAGGAGACTATAATTTTGACATACGTAAACTATGTGGATCTCCAGGAGTGCCAATATGTGCTGACCCTAATACTTATATCAGTTGGGACGGAATTCATTTGACACAACAAGCACACAAATGGTTGGCGAGATGGCTAATTAATAACATGTTACCTAAATTAAACTGCCAATAAATTTAAGTTCTAAGCTCTAAATTTCTTGCCAATGTGCAACAATAAATCTTTCTTTTAACCTAATATTCCAATGGAATTGTTTAAGTGATAAATAGATTTACCTAGGGTTGCTTATCGGGCGGATCGAGCGGTTATTTACTCTAATGGTTTGGCTTATCAGTTCTCTACTTTTAAATGTATTAATCTGCTAGCCACCCAATAAGATATCGGGCGGATTGGTATCGGTTTAGGTCTTATTGGGTGGTTATTGGACGGTTTATTGGTCTAATTCAATCTATATTGCACATGACGTAATTTATCAAATTTAGCGAGGGCCCAAAATTTGCTTCACCGTGCTTCAAATGTATGCTGATGTTGGTCAAAATGTGATTTCTTGCTCTTTTATAACTGCTTCAATTTTCTTTAGATGTCACTCTAATTTTTAAATAATCCAAGAACACCTGCCGAAATGTGCGCGGACTAAAGATTTTTTTGTTTTACATGCAAGCAAACCTGCAGATATATGTGTTAAACCCAATTTAACAGCAGATTCTACTCGTTAAACTATCTCTTGTTTGTTAAATATTGGTACTTCCACTACACCTACTAGAGATGGTAAGAATACATGAAGCAATCAAGTAAATTATTTTTGGTTTGATAGGATTGAAAAGAATGCGCGAAGCAAGCAATTAAAATTTGTCTAATAATAAATTAGTAATAGAGGATAGAGATAGAGTAGTGAAGTGGAAGAAGGGTTGTTTTTTATTATATATAATGGGTTAACGGATTATCCGTTAAAAAAAATTGAATTATCCGCTCTCCCAAACCGATATGCCTTTAATAAAAAAAAATTTAATCTGTTTTCCGTTAAACCATTAACTCAATATAAATAAGTCATTAAGCTTCGATTTCCATTCGGTTTTGAACACTTGTAAAATTACGTTCAATATTTTATACATCTGCTTCTCAGAACCAATAAGGAATTGCTTCATTTTATTCATCTTTTAGATGTTTCCATGTTTCATAACTTTAAGGGGTTCGTGTCAAAAATTCAGACGTTAACTTTTGGAATATGTTGCTTTAAAGTCTATGAAACTAGTAACCACTCATACAATTTAGAAACTTATAAATGCAAAGCTTTTCCTATGCTGAAATCCCTGTTTAATATTAGATACTAGCGAATTAGTTTAATATGATGCATAAAAAATAGCTTATCCCAATTTTCATGATCATAACGTATCTAATTTGCCGTTTAGATGTGTTAAAATTAAACTATGCTAAAAAATGAGCCTAACCTGCTCAAGAGGAATAAGCCTCCTCCTTTCAACTTGTGGAAGAGAACGCAATGTTTGTCTTGGTTCGTCTATCCATGCCTTCGTTCTCAAAGACCCACAATTTGTTTATTTAGGATATCAGTTTAATACCCAGAATGCGCTTGTAGTATGGAACTCTCTTCTGACAATGTATGCTAGATGTGGTAGGACATGTGATGCTGCGCAGGTGTTTGATGAAATGCCCATGAAAGATACTGTTTCATGGAACTCACTTATTTCAGGATTTATGAATAATGGGAATTTTAAAATGGGATTTGGGTACTTCAAAGAAATGATGGGTTCTGGTTGTTTTGAGTTTGATCATGCAAGTTTGACTACGATTTTATCAGCTTGTGATGGGCTTGGTTTTCTTGGTCTTAACAAGATGATGCATGGGTTGGTTGTTTTGAGCGGCATGGAGAGGGAAATATCTGTTAGTAATGCATTGATTACTTCTTATTTTCGATGCGGATGTGCTAATTCGGGCAGACAGGTTTTTGATGAGATGGATGTGAGGAATGTCATCTCTTGGACAGCTGTGATTTCTGGTCTTGCTCAAAATGAATTTTGTGCGGAGAGCTTGGATTTGTTTGTGAAGATGCAAAGTGCTGTCGTTGTGCCTAATTATTTGACATACTTAAGTGCACTGTTGGCGTGTTCTGGCATCAAGGCACTTGTGGAGGCTCGTCAAATTCATGGGATTGTTTGGAAGTTGGGGTTTCATTCAGATTTGTATATAGAGAGTGCATTGATGGATGTGTATTCCAAGTGTGGCAGTGTACAAGATGCTTGGCAGATGTTTGAGTCTGCAGAGGTTCTTGACACCATTGCTATGACAGTTATGCTTGTGGGATTTGCCCAAAATGGATATGAAGAAGAGGCACTGCAGATTTTTGTGAAAATGGTAAAATCAGGGGTTGACATTGACCCTGATGTAGTGTCAGCCGTTCTTGGTGTCTTTGGTAGCGATACTTCTTTGGGTCTTGGTAAGCAAGTGCACTCATTAATCATCAAGAAAGGTTTCATTTCAAATTCGTTTGTAAGTAATGGGCTCATTAACATGTATTCCAAGTGCGGTCAACTGGAGGAATCTGTTGAAATCTTTAATAGTATAGCTCGAAGAAATTCAGTCTCTTGGAATTCCATAATTGCAGCCTATGCTCGTCATGGGAATGGCTATAGGGCACTCCAGTTATATGAAGAGATGAGGTCAGATGGTGTAGATCCAACTGATGTTACATTCATCTCTCTGCTTCATGCTTGTAGCCATGTAGGGCTAGTAAATAAGGGTATGGAATTCTTTGAATCTATGCAGAATAACTATGGGATGACTCCTAGAATGGAGCATTATGCTGCTGTAGTTGACTTGCTTGGTCGAGCTGGACTGCTAAGTGAAGCCAAGAGTTTCATTGAGGGGCTACCAGTAAAGCCAGACATACTTATTTGGCAGGCATTACTTGGTGCCTGTAGTATTCATGGTGATGCTGAGATGGGAAAATATGCAGCTGATCAATGGGTCTTGGTTTCACCTGATAATCCTGTGCCATATGTTCTACTGGCAAACATATATTCTTCCAGGGGACGATGGAAAGATAGAGCTAGAACTATCAGGAAAATGAAGGAAATGGGAGTGGCAAAGGAGACAGGAACAAGCTGGATAGAGATTGAGAAGGAAGTCCATAGTTTCGTAGTTGCGGATCAAATGCATCCCAGAGCCATGATCATTTATTCCACCTTGTTGGAATTGTTTAGACACATGAGAGATGAAGGGTATGTACCAGATAATAGGTTCATTCCACATTACATGGATAGTGATGAGAAGAAATTTTTAATCGATTTTCAAGATACCTCTGAACTTTTGTGCAGCCTGTGGTAGTCATTTGTGAACTGGTGGCTGACCAATGCAATGTAATATATGTGTATTATGATTGACTGTTGCAAATTGCAGCCATGAATATGTTTTATTTTATATTATGAGATGGGGAAATACTGTTTGAGAATTGGTAATTGTATTGATTAATATCACCAACAACCAAGAAGGTGCAAGCAAAACCATTTACAGCTCAAAAGCAAAAGTATGTCCCTTCTGTTCTTAGAGGGATCTTATCATATGTATCAGTTCCTCTGGTTCACTAAATTTCCATTTTCTGTGAATGGGGAAAATACTTCCTTTGGGCTGACATGCCAAAATCCTTCATGTGAGGACTAGGGAAGACTCAACTGGACAGTAATATCATGACTCGCGATACTATTATGGACTCTTATAAAAAATAAAAAAATAAAAAAAAGTTATGGACCCTTGGCACTAATCTGTTCCTTTTGGACTTGATCAAATTAATTTGATAAGAGGATCAAGTCAAGTTATTTGATTTATGAAAAGTGAACTGTAATGCTGCTATTTTGGAAGAGTCAAGGTCGTTGACAGGCAGTTAGGCATGATTCGGTTAACAAACATTTTGCTTCATCCTGGATCAGTCTTTATAGTATTAAATCAAGGTCCTATGAAGTTTACATGCATGTATAGCAAAAGAGTTCCTCCCAATTCACCATGATTACTCTGATCATGAAAACTGAATGCACTCATTTAATCTATATTCTGGTAATCCATTCTAGAGGACATACAAATGTGTTCATACATAGAGGGAGTGCATTGCGAAAGGCTCCTGGTGTTGACTGTACAGTGATTTAGTCGAATGCTCAGCATTATGCCTCTCTGTTAAAAGGTGATGGCACGGTCTATCTTGAAATGACTTTCATGAAGCGGTTTATAGAAGAGAAGATTCCAGCTGCTTGATCTAACAGTGAGCGGCCATTCTCTTCCTTCTCATCCACACCTCCGAATATTATCTGAGAAAGATCAGCACGAAGTATCAGAGAGAGAGAGAGAGATCATAGTTTTTCTATGGGAAACTTATGAACAAGTTAAAGTACAAAAGGTCAGGATTACCATGCTACAGGAGCCAACAACAAAAGACTTACCGGTTGCATATTTCTTACACTGAACTATATAGACTTCTAGAGAATGTATAACTACTATTAGAAGAATTAATCCAAAGAGCCGCCCACCTAATCTCTTAAACTAAAAATAGCCGGTGGATATATATATATATATATATAAAACGGCTACAAGAAGTATAACATTGAAACTGGCCGGCTATTTGTGTAACAAGCCCTTCATTACAGCCTAACTTAAATACATAAAAGTAGAGGAGCAACAGACCTCCAGATCTTCTGTAGTTGGACGGCTGATCTGTTCCTTGGCAAGAAGATATCTGTTTGGTCGGTCCTTATCATCATAAAACACTTTCCACAATCTGGAGGAAACCAGAAAATAAGTAAATAAGCATGTAATTTGTGACCAGTCCTTTAAGCCATGTAGTGTTATGATTTAAGTAGGTGAATCGTTACCCGGGATAACATCTAAACACAGCACCAGATGCTAGAGGTCTCATCGAGTAAGCAACAGTGAAGGTACTGCAGTGAAAATTATACATTGTTGCTGTCAGAATATGGTAAAGTTATATACAGTTTGGCAAGTTTACATTGACAAGAAAAGATGGAAAATACATCCCCAAGCAAAGATGGTGTAAGGTTGAGTATAAAACAAGGAGTTCCACTGAAGAAGAGAACTACTAATCAACGACAAATCATATGGGAAGCAATTTTTATTAGAAACTAAGAAGTTGCTCAATGGCATGAAGATGAATGGTGGTTGTACGATCATTAACTTGTTGTCAGTGGTTATCGTGAGAAACCACATTATTTGCATTAGTAGTTCATATTCAACCCGAGGATAATGGAGGAGGGGCATAACAATTGCTTGCTCATGCATGGGAGTTTAAAACTACATATGATATAACATTTGGTCAACACACTAGAGATCAGCCAAATATAATAGTAAGGCCAAATCATAAAGAGCCCTATTTGTGCTAAATGATATAAGTAAATCTTATAGGACGACTGAGCTGTAACACACAATACCTAGCTGACTTCCAGAACTGAAGAAAAACTTCCCTATCAGAAACCAAAATTACCTTAAAAAATTGCGCCGCAGCCTACGTACATTGATCCCCACTCCGACATCCTCACTAATCAGACGAGGGTTCCACATGATAAGAGGCCTAGGCTAACAAAATAACCACGGACCATTAACAAAAAACAGAAAATAAGGTTGAAGAATAACAGAGGTTCAATTTTTTATTTTTTTGAAAAGGAACAGAGGTTCATTTTAAGCATGTGAGAATCAAGAAAAACAGATGCTAGCATGTAATCAAATAGCGTGCGACTTGTATTCCTCTTGACTAGATGCTACTACTGTCTATAGTGGGAATAGGTTTGTTTTGAAAGGCTTGAAGAGCAAAAGCTTATATAAAGTTCCAATCCTCACATTTTTGACAACTTGTGTAGTCGTAGCTCCTAATATTAAAACAAGATATTTGTAGGATCTATTTTTGTAACCAGGAAGAAGATCAAGGAGAACGTATAAATTAGTGATAAAGAATAACACCTCATTTTACGGCCACGATTTACACAAGCAGTTATCACTAGTTTCAAAAAGTAATGTATTGTCTTCTCCATTGTGGTAGACAAGAATAAAGCTAGTAATGTACTATAATGACTTTTAGATAAGCAGTCACTGATGACTTTTAGATCAAGTACTTTGAGGCTAAGTTGTCATTTTAACTGTTTATGGAAAGAGACAGAGAGAGGAGACATAGCAGCTAAGTTGCTTGGACGCGGGTGCGGGTATCTGATACAGGGACGGATCCGAGTATCGGATCCGGTAAAATCTAAATTTTAAGATTCGGGGTTGCGGATCCGGATATGGATACGGGTGCGAGGATTCGGCTAATAAAAAGTAGAGCTATAAAAATATTGTAACTTTTGAGAGATATTCCATGAAAAACTTATGGACATTATTCTTTCTTTCTCCTAAATTTGTTTTATTTTTTATTTTGAAAAATCAAAATCTCAATTTTTCTCCCAAATTTGTCGATGGACTCCGGATAAAGTGTCCGAAGTCATTTGACCGTATCCGGGACATACCCCGCTCCCGCTCCTGTCCCCGACTTGTATTGGGACGGAGACGACACCAAAATCGAAGACTCCGCACAACTTAGGATAGCAGTTGTTGAATAAATAAGAGACACAAATATAAAGCTGAAATCATAAGCGTACCGGGTCATCTGAGAGATCGGATGCAATTTTTTCTACATATCCCAGCATCTGATAATCAGGAACTACCATGACAACAATTTCGTCTTCCCTAGTGACTGGCTTCCGATCACCTAGACTGGACCAGTAAGTACACAAAGAACAGTAACAAAATGTTAGACAATCTACTATTCATATCATATTATGATCTCCTAGTTAAAAGGAACTGTATTCAGGTATTCCGTTGACAGAGAAAGCATTTCAGGAACTCTTATAACTTAGGAAGCACTAGTGATCAGAGCATTAACAGAGAATACTCATCTAACAAAGTATACCTGGAGAATCCGAATGTAGCATCTTTCCACTGATATTTCAGAAGTGCGGCAGCTCCAGCATCTGGAAAAACGGCTTTAACTCTCTAGCAGTGAAAGTTTTAGATCTTAGTAATTGGACATGGATGACAAAGAGCTAAGTCTATCTTTGCAAACAGTAGGGGACAAGAAAGAAAATATAAAAACGGGGCCTGAACCTAGAAGCAATCTGAGTTATGTTCAGCTGACATTATGAATGTTACTGAATACTGCAAACAGGATGAGCATACACAAACATTGTGTAACAAAGGGGATTCCTTTACAACATCAGAAATCTCAACTATTTCTTCACTCCTGTACAGAAAGAACTCTTTCCAACTGTTGTCATAAAGTTTATGGTTTCAGATCTTTATTACTCCTCTTCCCCATTTAAATGACAGTTTTCCATTTTTGGAATTTCCCAAAATGTCGACAGTGTTTTCAATATTTTAATTCCATTAAATTAATAAAATTTCAACTTTTAGTGTGAAGCTTCACTATGAAACTAACTTTTCTGCCATTACTTTAATATTTTCTTACGTATTAGGTATTACAATTACGTAATATGTATGCCAATCTCCCTGTCCAATACCTTCATATATAAAAGGGGACAAAGGGAGTATGTCACAAAATCCTGATACCAGTGTTATGGCAACTTTGAAGCTAACCTGGCATCCTGTCTCCTCAATAAGTGTTTCCAAAAACACCCTTGATAGTTCCCATAATTCAGCTTGTGCACCCTCGTCGTCAAGAAACTGAAGCTGTGGTATTAAGAGCTCAACCTGTGCAAGAAATGGACTACCACTGGTTAGTTTAGGACTCACGGTTAACCCATCATGCATAAACCAATACAACTAATGAATTAATGGGCAAACAAGAAATAGTGCTAGAAGTCCATAGAGCATTATGTATAACTTTTCCATTATACAGCAGAAGGATCAGAAAAAATGTGTCTTCTCTGCCATCTTCAACCAAATGGATGTTAATCCTGTTGAAATGTCAAAATCTCCCACATCGGTGGGAAACCCCTTTTGTAGGGAATTTTTTCCTATAAAAGGAGGCCTTATGTTTAGGATTTAAATACACCTCTCATTTGCCTTCTTATCTTCTTAAGGCATTTGTATCTTCTCTCTTTAGTATTATTTCACTTGTATTTTGGAGTGGAATAAAATATTGGTTGTGTCCGAGGAGTAGGCAAAATTAGCCGAACCTCGTAAATTCTGGTGTTCCTTTTATTATTGCTTTATTGTCTTATTTATTATTTGGTGGCTGCCATAATTTTTGGTATAGTATATACATTTGGCTTCCGCAACAATTGGTATCAGAGCCAAGGTATTATCTCGTATGCTCTGTGGTTGCAGCGTAGTCTGATCTTCCACATCAGAAAAGATTTATCTTGGTAAGTGAGTCAAGGTTCTGTCTCGGTATGCTCTGTGGTTGCAGCTTAGTCTGATCTTCCACATCAGAAAGGAAATAATCTTGATTTGTGTCGTCAGCTATTAAATAATATTTGTGTCAAAGATGGGAGACAATAAACAAGAAGAATCTACATCAAGTGTCAACAATACGTCATCATTGGCATCTTCGCTTATGACAAGAATTGTGTCAAATGCGAAATTTGCGGTAGAAATTTTTGACGGGTCCGGACATTTTGGGATGTGGCAAGGCGAGGTTCTAGATGTCCTTTTTCAACAAGGGCTAGATCCGGCTATTGAAGAAAAGAGACCAGATGGTATTGGAGAAGAAGATTGGAGAATAATCAACCGTGTTGCTTGCGGTACCATTCGATCCTACCTTGCTAGAGAGCAGAAATATCCATACACAAAGGAAACTTCTGCAAGTAAATTATGGAAAGCACTGGAGGATAAATTTTTGAAGAAAAACAATCAAAATAAATTGTACATGAAGAAGAGACTGTTTCACTTCACCTATGTTCCTGGTACCACGATGAATGAACATATCACCAGTTTCACTAAGTTGGTCACGGATTTACAAAATATGGATACAACTTATGATGATGGTGACTTGGCCTTGATGTTGTTGGCGTCACTTCCCGACGAGTACGAGCACCTTGAAACTACTCTACTCCATGGAAATGACGAAGTTTCTCTTACAGCTATGAACAAAGAAAGCGAGAAAAACAGAAAGGCGGAGAAGGAGAAGCACTGTTCGTGAGGGGTCGTCCTCAAAATCAAACGAGGACAAGGGAAGGAAGATCTAAGTCAAGATCTAAACCCAGCAAAGATGAATGTGCCTTTTGTCGAGAAAAGGGGCACTGGAAGAAAGATTGTCCGAAGTTGAATAATAAGGCCAAACATAACAATGGAAAGGCCATTATGGATTCAAATGTTGTTGATTGTGATGATTCGGATTTCTCATTAGTTACAACGGAGCCGTCAACGTCATCAGACATATGGTTGATGGATTCGGCTTGTAGCTATCATATATGTCCCAACAGGGATTGGTTTGTGGACTTTCAAGAAGGAGAATATGGAGTCGTCCAAACAGCGGATAACAACCCTCTTACCTCGTATGGAATTGGTTCAATACGATTAAGGAACCATGATGGAATGATCAGAACATTAATAGATGTTCGATATATACCGGGTTTGAAGAAAAATCTCATCTCTGTAGGAGCCCTGGAATCAAAAGGGTTCAAAATTATTGCAAAAAATGGGGTGATGAGAGTATGCTCCGGTGCACTAGTGGTAATGAAGGCTAATCGAAAGAACAATAACATGTACCGTTATCTCGGTAGTACAGTTATTGGGACAGCGACAGTGACGTCCAGTGACAACAAAGAGGCAGAAGCAACCAGGCTATGGCACATACGCTTGGGACATGCTGGAGGAAAATCCTTGAAAACTCTATCAGATCAAGGATTGTTGAAAGGGGTAAAAGCTTGCAATTTGGAGTTTTGCGAGCATTGTGTCAAAGGGAAACAGACAAGGGTTAAATTTGGTACAGCAATCCATAATACTAAAGGCATTTTGGATTATGTACACTCTGACGTTTGGGGTCCTTCCAAAACACCTTCATTGGTGGGAAGCACTATTTTGTGACCTTTGTTGATGATTTTTCCCGAAGAGTATGGGTGTATGCAATGAAGAGCAAAGATGAAGTCCTGGGAATTTTTCTCAAATGGAAGACGATGGTGGAGAATCAAACGGGCAGGAGGATCAAGTGTATTCGCACAGACAATGGAGGTGAATACAAAAATGATCATTTCAATAAGGTCTGTGAAAATGATGGCATCGTCCGACACTTCACTGTCAGACATACACCACAACAGAATGGAGTGGCAGAACGCATGAACCGGACCTTGCTGGAGAAGGTACGGTGTATGTTGCCCAATGCTAGCTTGGGCAAAGAATTTTGGGCTGAGGCAATTACATATGCATGCCACCTCATTAATCGTTTACCATCTGCTGCTTATTGATGGCAAGACACCATTTGAAAAATGGTATGGAAAGCCTGCTGTAGATTATGACTCTTTGCACGTATTTGGCTCAATTGCATATTATCATGTGACGGAGTCAAAATTGGATCCAAGGGCAAAGAAGGCTATTTTTATGGGGATTACTTCTGGAGTCAAAGGACATTGCTTATGGTGTCCTATGACAAAGAAAGTAATATTCAGCAAGGATGTTACCTTCGATGAATCATCTATGGTAAACAAGGTAACAAATGAAGATACCAAACAAGATGATGGTGCTTCTAAGCAGGTGGAGTTCGAGGGAAAATTTATTTTTCCTACACAAGAAGCAGAGGAGGAAACAAATGAAGATTATCCTCTGGAAGGAGTTCCAGTAGAGGAGATTCCAACTCAAGAATCTCAACAACAACTTGAATCAATAGCAACCGGCAGGCCAAAAAGGAAAATAACGAAACCTATTCGTCTCATAGAGACAGTTGCTTGTGCAACCGCAATTGCAGCTGATGATGTTCCCACCACTTATAAAGACGCAGTCCAAAGTTCAGAAGAAGATAAGTGGAGGATTGCCATGAATGATGAATTACAGTCCCTTCATCAGAATCATACATGGAGATTGGCCAATCTCCCGAAGGGAAAGAAAGCAATTGGGTGCAAATGGGTATTTGCAAAGAAAGAAGGATTTCCTAACCAAGAAGATGTTCGCTACAAAGCAAGGTTGGTGGCAAAAGGATATGCTCAAAAGGAGGGAATTGATTACAATGAAGTATTTTCTCCAGTTGTAAAACATTCCTCCATTCGAATTATGTTGGTTTTGGTGGCACAATTAGATTTGGAACTAGTTCAGATAGATGTAAAAACTGCGTTTTTACATGGAAACTTGGAGGAGGAAATCTACATGACTCAGCCAGAAGGATTCAAAGTTGCTGGAAAGGAAAATATGGTTTGCAAACTTGAAAAATCGTTGTACGGATTGAAACAATCTTCTAGACAATGGTACAAACGATTTGACAAGTTTATGTTGCAGCAAGGGTACAAGAGAAGCAAATACGATCATTGTGTGTATTTGCGCAAGCTTAAAAATGGTTCCTTTATATATCTTCTCCTATATGTTGATGATACGTTGATAGCTTCCAAGAATTCGGAAGAAACTGATAAGTTGAAGATTCAACTGAAGAAGGAGTTCGAGATGAAGGATCTGGGTGAGGCGAAGAAAATTCTTGGCATGGAGATAATAAGAGATAGACGTTCAAAGAAACTCTGTTTATCTCAGAAAGAATATTTGAAGAGAGTACTACAACGTTTTGGCATAGATGACAAGACTAAGCCGGTTAGTACTCCACTTGCTCCCCATTTTAAGCTAAGTACTACTATGTCGCCATTGGATGAAGTTGAACGAGAGTATATGTCAAAGGTACCATACGCAAATGTTGTTGGTAGCTTGATGTATGCAATGGTCTGTACGAGACCTGACATTTCACAAGATGTTGGAGTTATTAGCAGATATATGCATAATCCGGGAAAGGAGCATTGGCAAGCTGTGAAGTGGATACTGCGGTATTTTCATAATACTGTAGATGTCGGGTTAGTTTTTTAGCAGGAAGGCAATCAGTCTGTAGTTGGATATTGTGACTCGGATTTTGCGGGTGATCTCGACAAACGAAGATCAACTACTGGTTATGTGTTTACTTTTGCAAAGGCACCAGTTAGTTGGAAGTCTACTTTGCAGTCAACAGTTGCTTTGTCTACAACGGAGGCAGAGTACATGGCTATTACAGAAGCTGTGAAGGAGGCAATTTGGCTTCAAGGATTGCTAAAGGAGCTTGGTGTTGAACAAAAGGGTATCACAATTTTTTGTGATAGTCGAAGTGCTATTCAATTAGCGAAGAACCAAGTTTATCATGCAAGGACGAAGCACATTGATGTTCGGTATCACTTCGTACGAGAAATCATAGAAGAAGGTGGAGTTACGGTGAAGAAAATTCATACTACGGAGAATCTTGCTGATATGCTGACAAAGGTGGTGACAGCGATCAAGTTTCAACATTGTTTGGATTTGATCAACATTGTTGAACACTGAAGATTGAAGATGAAGACACAACCAAAATTTGTTATTGAGAGAAATCGAAGATGTGGAATTTTGCCAAGGTGGAGATTTGTTGAAATGTCAAAATCTCCCACATCGGTGGGAAACCCCTTTTGTAGGGAATTTTTTCCTATAAAAGGAGGCCTTATGTTTAGGATTTAAATACACCTCTCATTTGCCTTCTTATCTTCTTAATTCATTTGTATCTTCTCTCTTTAGTATTATTTCACTTGTATTTTGGAGTGGAATAAAATATTGGTTGTGTCCGAGGAGTAAGCAAAATTAGCCGAACCTCGTAAATTCTGGTGTTTTTTTTATTATTGCTTTATTGTCTTATTTATTATTTGGTGGCTGCCATAATTTTTGGTATAGTAGTTGTGACTCATTCACACTATATACATTTGGCTTCCGCAACAAATCCCTCACATCTGAATATAATGTACTCATCATTTTATGCCGTGCTTAGAAAGACAGCAGGATTCTGATAGTTCACTAAATTTGGAGGAATTAAGAGCACAACAAAAGGTGAAAGGCAGAATGTCAAATTGAACAATGGCATAACATATAACTGAAATGTTATCAGATTAAGAGGGGGCAACAAATAAATTCGAAACTCATCATCTAATTGTTAGCTACAGAAATAATTGACAATCAATTAAAGTGCATTAGTATAAAATGCAGACTTGCTAAGACATACTATGGCTCTCATTCCTCCTGAAGATACAAAAGTGGCAGTTGCTTGGCCCGACTGCTGAACGGCACCCTCCAAATCAGAAGGCAGGCAACTGAAAAGGAAGATTAGCATGCCATTAACAGTCATTTCTATACAGCACCATATGAGTTACAATATTCTTTTGATTGACATGAATTAATGATTACTAAAGATAAGAAAGCTTCAAACCCACTCGTCATCTTCTTCTTCCTCTTCCTCTTCCTCAATTGTTTGCAATTGTGGGTCTAAAAGAGCTGGCTCTGTGGGATCCTGTTCAAGATTATCTTGGCCTTGAAATTTGTCAAACTTGGCTTGGGCTCTTGAGCTAGAAATGGATTTTGGGGGTGAAATTCCAGTAAACCCACGAGCATTAGTGGGAAAAAGAGATGATGAGAAGTGAGTTGTGGAGGGTGGTTTTGGTATTGGAGCAGAACACCATGAGAGGCTTGAATATGACGAAGATGCCATGGGAGCTTTCAAATGCTCCACACAAACCTCCCACGTAGACGAGATAAGTTGTGAAGTGGTACAGTTAAATATGAAAGACATGGAGAGCCACAAAACTTGTCTTAAATTGACAGTTTGGTCTAAGAAAAAATAATGGAGGATAAAATGAATGAAATTTGCAACAAAAAAAAATCCTCTCTGATTCACTTTTTCATCCATTTTCTGTTTGTTACCGTGACGATATATATTTTTTTTTTTTTTTCGCCTTTCGTTGTTGTCACTTGTTTATTATCTATTGTTCCTTTTTTCTTTTTGAGCGAGCATCTTTTAGAAAGAGCATATCTAGCCCTTGTGATGTAGGGGTAAGGTATATATACATCTAACTTACCCAGACTCCATTATAGAATTTTACTATGTTGTTATTATTGTTGTTTCTCTCTAATTTACGTTCATCCCATGTATGAAGTCCGCCTAACGTGTCAAATCAAATTTCAAGAGGAGTTGCTCTGATGGTAAGCAACCTCCGCTTTTAACCAAGAGGTTGTGAGTTCGAGTCTGCCCAAGAGCAAGGTGGGAAGTTCATGGAGGGAAGGATGTAAGAGGGTCTATATGGAAACAGCCTCTCTACACCAGAATAAGGGTAAGGTTTGCGTACACACTACCCTCCCCAGATCCCACTAAGTAAAATTATACTGGGTTGTTGTTGTTGTAACTCCAATGGTGATCTCATGACGACCTCTTATATTTTATTGGTGATCTCTTGTTTTTGTTTATATAATTCTTGAGCCGAGGGTCTTTTACAAATAACATCTATACTTAGTGGCGAAGCCAGAAATTTCATTTAGGATGTTCAAACTTGAAAAAAAAGTATAAAAAATTTCTAATAAAGTGTATTCAATACATATTATATACTACTAAAATCTAATATTTTATATATATACCGTGTAAGTTTTCTACGAATGATGGTCAACCTAATTTCACCCATGTCTATACTCCTTCGGATAGGGATAAGGTCTACGTATACCCTACTCTCCCCAAATCCTACTTGTATAATTTTACTAGATTGTTGTTGTTATTGTTGTTGTGTCTCTCTAATTCACATTCATCCATGTATGAAAATCCCGCTAACGAGTCAAGTCTAATTCTTGAGCAATCTTTTAATTTCAATTCAATGCTTATTTTGGTAATCTTATGGCAACCTGCTACATTTTATTGGCGATCACTTGTTTTTGTTCATATAAAGAACTTGAGTCTAATATGAAAATAATGAATTATCCCTAAAACGAAAAAGCAACATGATATATATGTTGCAACTTATTTTGCTAAGTTAGTGCCAAATTAACATGAAAAATTACTATAACAAGAAAAATATTGGATATCTTGCTAATTAGTATAAGCTAATGCCATAAATAAATAAATATATTGTACTATATGATGTTGGATAATAGAGTTTTCTTATTTTGTACATAATCAAATTTATTTTATTATTGGATTGTATATTTTGTGTAGTCCAGTCTTTGTATTAATAGGTAGGTCTTTTTAGTTTTGGCCCAAGGCCCAATTGTAAAGAACCGGTCCAAATTTAAATAGAAGAGCTCTAAGTCTAGAAGCTTCAGATGCTCATTTTACAATTGCACGAGATATTTTCCTTTCCTCTTTCTTTCAGATTCTTCCTTCTCTCACTAGCAACTAAATCGATCATAATGATTCTAACATGGTATCAGAGTAGTGTAGCCGGATAATTCTAAGCATCTCGTCGATATATTTTTTTGGCGAAAATAGTTCCTATTGTGTTCGCAGGAGTTTCACCGGAGTTCGGTATTTCTTCGATAGTTTCTTTCAATTTCTTCTAATTTTAGAAAATACTCTAATTTGCTTCAGTTTTTTGTTGAAAATTGCTTTAATTTTGCTGTATTGTTGGTGAATTACAAAAAAAAAACCTAGATTTACTCTTAGTCATGGGTTCATTGATTTTTGACTAGTCGGTTCCGAATTCTTCTGGTCAATCTGGTTCTGTTAACTCATCGGATGATACAATTGATCATAATCATCCTTTCTACATTTATCCATCGGACAATTTGAGGTTTTCACTAGTAAGTATCATTTTTATAGGACTGGGTATAATGATTGGAGTAGGAGCATGCTTATTGTTGTCTCTGTGAAGAACAAAATGTACTTCATTCAACCTGATTGTGTGAGACCTCTTCCAAATTCCCTTAATTTTCATCAATATGATAGGTGTAGTAACATCGTGATTTCATGGATTCACAATCTTTCTCACTCCAGTCACTCGTAAGAGAGTTCTGCGTTGTCAACTTGCCAATAATGTGTGGATGGAACTAGAAGATAGATATGGACAGCCGAGTGGAATTAGGGTTTATTAAGTAAAAAAGGAGCTTGCTTCTATTTCTCAAGGTTCTATGAACATTCCTGAATATTATGCAAGGATGAAGAGTGTTTGGGATGAGCTCAGTACTTTGAATATTTAATCTGATTCTCATTGCACTTGTGAGGGTGGCAAACTAGACATTCAAAAATGTGAAGGGGGCCGGAAATTGTATCAATTTTTAATGGGCCTGAATGAAGGTTATGCTAATACCATAAGCAATTTACTTATGATGAGTCCTTTCCCTGCGATCAACAAAGCTTATTCTCTTCTGGTCATTGATGAAAGACAAAGAGAAATTCGGCCCTCTTTTTCTCATTTTAGCCCAGATTCTGCTTCCTTCTCAGCGGGGTCTCAAAGATCTTTTCAAAATTTATTTCAGAAGAATTTCCAGCCTAAAATAAGTTTTGATCCAAGAAGGCCTAGTGTGATCTGTAGCTATTGCAATAAACTTGGTCAACAGTGGAGAGATATTATTAAAAAGCATGGCTTTCCCTCGAATTTTCAGTTCACTGGGAATAATCAAAGGACTGCTGCAAATGTTCAAACCGAATTGGAGCCTCCTAAACAATTTTCCTAACTATTGACAACCCATCATTGGATCTCCAATATCCAGAAAACTCTACACTACCTTCTATAAAATCACTTTTAACGGCAAAGAATGTCGAGAATCCTCGTTTCAGTCAGGACGAGTTACTGTCTGATCCAACTTCAGAGAATCTGTCACAACACTAGAACCATGCCAAACATTCCTCCCCACACGCTCAAACTCCAAATACACCAAGGATTCTAATCCAACATCTATTACCACATAATTATCAACCTCTATCATGAGTAGAAATGGGTCTAATGGGCCAAGCCATCTCTTTCAACATTATGTTGGGGGGCAGGGAAACAGTGATTATACTACAAAACACTCATTATCTAGCCCAACTCGTCTCAAAAGGTGTTCGTCTAGCAATAATAACATATGAATCAAATTTGGATAAATAATATGCTTCAACCCCTGGCACCAAACATGCCAAACAATATCACCCAAACAATGAGTGGGAATGGAATCCACCCCCTTACGTTGTTCCAATACAATCCATAACTCCACTGGCAGAGTTACCCTTCTTCACACCAGAAGTGGCAACGAACATCAACCTCATTTTCACTCATTGGAATGCCCATGCAGATCAACCACATACATCTTATGCTCAAAACAAACACCATATGCAATTCCAGGACCATGTCTACATCCAATACAACAAAATCTAGCTCCAATAAAGCATGCAACGGAGGAAGAGGTAGACCCCGTAAACTTAATCCCAGAAAATGTAATGGAATATTCAAACATTGACAACGTAAATGTCTTTATATTCATGGAGATGCAAGAGCAGAGGCGGATTCTCATATGTCTAATGGCACTATACAAGTGTTCAATAGACATAAGACCCCCAGCAGACCCAACAATGGGTCAATATGTAATGATTTTTGTACCTTATCTGAGAAGGAATCCGATGATTGCGCCAAGGGTGAGGGAGAATAGGGACATCCACAACCAAACTTACAACATGAATAAAACTACCACTTTCATTATTTGGAACATCCGTGGAGGCAATAATGATAATTTTAGGCTAAATTTCATAGAGATGGTTGATACTCACAACCCTAGTATGGTAACCCTTCAGGAAATCAAAATGGACAGCCACCTCCCTCTTCCCAATCCTTTCGGTTTCTTCGATATGATAGAAATTCCAGCCCAAAGTTTGTCCGGAGGGATGGTCATTCTATGGGATCACACTGTTGTCAATGTCCACAGCTTCGGTAGAAATTAAGAAATTAGTGTTATGATTGAGGTAATTTCAACTCACAAATCTTGGTTATTTAGTTCTATGTACGAAAAATATATAAAGTACCCACTAAACTTGTCAGGAAAAATTAGTTACACGCTTAAACTTTAAGGGTGTCCTAACACCCCACTATTCTTATCTTAATTAAATTTAATACCCAATTGAGTGCCTGTCATGTAAAGTGTATTTTATTTCGTAGATGCGCGTGAGGCAAAAAAAGCAACTTAAAACTAATTTACTTGTTCAGTTGTCACTTTCCTATGGGATACTCTAACTAACTAAACTTAATACTAATTTTTTCTCTTTCTTATTCAATTTTCTTTTCTTTTTTGTTTCTTTTTCTCTTTCTTCATTTTAACAGAACCATTGTCGCCCTCTTCCTCCCCATTTTTTGAAACTAAGTCATGGTTTTTTTTCTCTTTTTTTTTTGTCTTGTTGAATCACTATTCTCACTCCTCTATTTCTTCTATCATATTTCCCATATTCACCTACCTCCGCTACGGTGGCTGCCACCGGCAATGGCCTTAACGTCAGCTTCCTTACGCACACTCTAACACATTTCAATTCAGAAAATGAATCGCCATGCAATAATACGGATTAGAATCTTTTTAAATAGCTTTTGAAGAAGATAAAGAATAATGTAATATGTTACGGTTAATTTTATATAGATACAGAGATAGTGGAGGGATACCTGAAAATTTTTTCGGGATCGCCGTACATGGAAGACCCCGGTGTGATTTTTAAAAATGAAAAATATGGAAGAATATTAGAGTAAAAATCCTGATATTTATACTGGTGATTTGGTTAATGGAAATTATTGGTGAATGGTGATCTATTTTTTCTTTTTTGATTACCCATTCTTTACTTTTTTTTCTCCCATTTTTTCTTTTACTATATAATATTTAGGATGTGGATTTAAAAATTTAGTCATGGATTTAAGTTGGAATAATTTAATACTTGATTGGAGAGCTTGAAATATTATTTTTCATACAAGAATTTTTTTTTTCTCTTAGATCTGGGTGTGTGGGTATTCTTTTGTGAGATTAATGTGAAAAAAATATCAAATTAGAGGTGCTAAAGTTGAGTGGTAGGGGAAGTGGTTCTGATTTTGCAGAGATAGAGTTTTGGGTTTAAGAAAGGTTATGATTGTGACTTCTTGTTGTGGTAGTCATTTCTGGTTGTTACTGTTATGATATCATTGCATGCCTGCTTATTTATTGATATTTATGTCTCGTATGTTTAGATAATTTTTATGCGTTGTATGCTGGAGTGACTAATGCGGTTTTTGTTTTTGTTTTGTTTGCTTTTCCTTTCCCTGCGCCGAGGGTCGATTGGAAACAGCCTCTCTGCCCTCTCGGGTAGAGGTAAGGTTTGTCTACATATTACCCTCCCCAGACCCCACCTTGTGAGAATATACTGGGTTATTGTTGTTGTTGTTGTTGTTGTTGTATGATTGTGACTTCCTTCCATGGTGGCTGAGTTCGAAAATATTGATGAAGAAAGCTGGGGAAGATGAAATAAAAAAAGTGGAAAAGGAAAGAAAAAAGTAAAAAAAAAGAAAAAGAAATAGTGCAGTATTTGATACATGGTGCGTGCTAACACAACCCACCACAAGACTGGTTCGGTATTTTGAAGGAGGTATAAAATTTAGTTTAGATAAGAATAGTGAGATATTAGGACACATGTAAAGTTAAGGTGTGTAAATAATTTTTTTTGAACAAGTTTAATGGGGTCTTTATGCATTTTCTCTTCTATATATGCTAGTTCTATTAAATATTGGCGAAATGGCTTCCTGGCCACTCAAACTTGCTTCCAATTTTAAAGTCGATATATGAACTTTCGACTTTCCCATTTAAACACTTAAACTCGTGAAAACCATAACTAATAAACAAGTTTGACCATTTACTCATCTCATGTGGCATCAGTTGGTCCTAGTCAACTTTGTGCGTGAGTCTCACTGACTTTAGGAGAGTGAGAGCCCTTTTTACAACTCCCAGAAAAACCACCCCTCTCATCGTCTGCTTAAAATTAGCAAAATTCACCATTCCAACTCCGTCAATGTCCACTTTCTTTATCATTTGTTTGCAATCCTCTATTGCTCGTCCTTGCTTTAACCCTAACGACGCAAACACAGATTTCAATTCACCTGATGCATAGTGAAGATCGGTCCAGAATTGTTCTTTTCTCAATCCTCTTTGTAAAACTTTAATTATATCAGTAGCAATAAGTCTCACCCTAACACTTTTCGAGTGTATGGCGGACAATTTTCCCTTTGAATGTCCCTTTCATCTATTGAAACTGAGTGTCACTGAGCCTTTTCTCAAGATCTTTAGACAAAAGCACAAAATGGATTCTTTTAGTATAAGGTATAGTCTCTAAATTACCCATATAAACGGTTATCACTAATCCAGAACCACCCAAGACAACAATAAGAACAATTCTTGGATTCTGAAACCATCTCTGTGGACCTTTTGGACGAAAGTGATGAACTTGGTGTCTATCAACATAGTAATATCTTCTACCCCCACCCAAAAAGGGGCTAGTGGTATACTTATTTTGCTTTATGCCATACTGAAAACACGAGTTTCTCAATATCTTTGAGGACGAGGTGGAAAACCCAGATGCAGAACTGAATTTGTTGGGTCTTGGAATGGTTTCTTGAATGGCTGTTTTGGCATGTACTTTACATCTATGAAACTGTCATTACTTAGAACTCAATCAATGGGGGTTTATTTTCTCACCTCTGACTTGTAACATTACGATTGGGTCAGTGCTGACTGGATGGACACGTTAGCGAATGTGTCATGCACGCATGGATAGTCAACGGTGAAACATGTTTACTAGTTATAGTTTTCATGAGTTTAAGTGTTTAAATGGGAAAGTCGAAAGTTTATATATCGGCTTTAAAGTTGGCCACAAGTTTGAGTGGTCAGGAAGCCATTTCGCCATAAATATTTGATAAATATGTGGAATAATCTTATAGAGTTGCATAATTCTTACAAAGGGCCTTGGCTTGTGGGGGTGATTTTAATGATGTTCTTAGTGCGGATGAAAAAATAGGTGGTAATAATATCAATAATGATGGTAAAAAATTATCTGTGACTATGTTAATACTTGCAACCTTATAGACTTAGGGTTCAAGGGAAGCAAATACACATGATCAATCTATAGGGAAAAAATAAAGGACTTATCGTAGAAAGACTTGATAAAGTTTTTGCAAATAAGGAATGGATCTCTCTTTTTCCTAAGGCTAGTGTCACTCACCTTCCCAAAACACATTCAGGTCATAATGTTCTTCTAATAGAAATTATTGCCAAAATAAACTGTATTTTACCAAATCCTTTAAGGCTTGAAACTTTCTGGTGTAGGCATACCGATTTCATAAATTTCTTTATGTTGGAAGAATTCTAACTACTCATAAGATTTCTGAAATTTCAATAATAATGTTAAAGAATGGAAAGATAGGCAGCTTGGCAAAAAATTTAGAAAGAAAAAGAAAATTCTAGCAAAACTTTATGAGATCCAAAATTCAAACGAATACTCCACTAGTCTTTTTCTCCAAGAACTAGAACATAGTTACCAACAGAATTATAATAATATCCTATGAATAGAGGATGACTATTGAAAATTTAGGACAAGGATTTCATGGATTCAAGAGGGAGTTGCCAATACAAATGTTTTTCACATTATGGCGTCTAACAAAACCGTAGAAAAAAAAATTACTTACTTCTAATATGATAGAGGTAATTGGATAGATGATCCAATGGCAATCCTTCAATATACTTCGCAATATTTCCAAAATATGTTCAATACTATCCACACTGAAACAAATTGGTCTAGTATTAAAAATGATCCTAAAATTCTCAATAATATAGACCTCACAACTCTAGATAAAATCTTACTACTATCGAAGGTAGTCAATGCCATCTTCTCTTTCAAACCTTTTAAAGCTCCAGGGCTCGATGGCATACACCAATTTCCTATCAGAAATATTGGGATATAGTGGGCCATTCAGTAATTAATATTTGCTTAAAAGCACTTCATAACCAAAAAATTCCCGCAGAAATTAACAACACTTACATATGCCAAATTCCAAAAATTTCAAGTACCGACAATTTAAAAAACTTCCGACCAATTAGCCTTTGTAATACTATTTACAAGATTATTATCAAAATCATAGCAAATAGGATACAACCTTTCATTGACAAAGTCATTAGCCCCTTTCAAGCTAGCTTTATTAAAGGAAGAAGAGTTTGTGATAATGCTATGATTATTCAGGAAATTTGCAACCAATTCAAAAAAAAAAAATGAAAGGCAACAAAGCAAATATGAACCTTAAATTGGACCTTGAAAAAGTTTTTTATACGCTTGAATTGTTTTTTTATCTATCGTACCCTTCAATTCTTTAAAATTTTTTAGAAAATAACTCGATTAATTATGAGCTGCATATGCACTAGCTAAACTGCTATCCTAGTTAATGAACAACACCAAAATTCTTCGCTCCAATTAGAGGTATGTGACGACCCGACCCGTCGTCACGCGAGTTACCACCCCATTTCCCCTTATTATGTTGTTTCCTGTTTCTATACATGTATTAGGGTCTATTGGGTGAATTTGGATTGAGTCTTGAAAATAAGACATATAGCCTTTTAGAATGAAGCTTGTTTCAGAAAAGTCAACCTGAAGTTGACTATGTAGTTAGAGGGATCGGATGTGAATTCCGGTGGTTTGTTTAGTTTTGGGAGGTGATTTGTGACATATGAGAGTGATCAGAATTGAATTTGAAGGTCCGGTATAGAAATATGCTTGAATTGGCGAAGTGGCGGAATCCGGTTGACGTGTGAGATTTTGATACGGGAGTCAGAATGGAATTCCGACAGTTGTAGTAGCTTCGTCAGGTGATTTTGGATATGTCTGCAAATTTTTAGGTCATTCGAACATCGTTTGGTCGAGTTTTCGATTGAATGTTGATTTCGAAAGATATAGTTGAAACTTAGGCTTGAATCTGTCTTGATTTGATGATTTTTGTGTTTAAGGATGTGTTTTTATGATTGGAACAAGTTTGTATGATATTTTGGGGTATGTTGGTGTCTTTGGTTGAGGTCCCGGGGGATTCGGGATGAATTCGGGTGGTCAAACGGACCATTTTTTATTATGAAATGTCATGAAATTGCAGGTAATTAACCCATCGCGTTTGCGTGGGTGATGAACGTGAATGCATACAGTAACTTGAGGGTCTAGAGATTTTGTGCATCACGTTCGCGGCAGGAGCTTCGCGCTCGCGAAGGGTAAGTTGATCGGTCAATGCGATCGTGTCACGACCCAAACCCTGGTCGTGATGGCGCCCAACACAATACTAGGCATGCCCGACTATATTATCCCTTAAACTAGTCAGTTATTAATCAAATTAAACTTAAACAGTAAATGATCATATCAAGGTGATAAACGAAATGTAAAACATACAAAATACGGTCCCAACCATATCGTGGTGTCACGAGACTGAGCCTCTACAAAATAGCATCCTAATACAACAAAGTCTAGGCAAATAGGAAATCAACAAGATGATAAAGAAGGAGAAAACAAGCTCTGCGGACGCTGGCAGCTACCTCGTAATCTCCGCCAAAGTAGACAAGGATCGGCAGCTACAATGTCTCAACTGCTCTCGGGCACCTGTGGATCTGCACAGAAAGTGCAGGGGAGTGGGGTGAGTATATTTCAACTCAGTGAGTAACAATAATAAATAATAACTGAAGGTAAGAACTCATGTGCTATCACTTAGCAGTTCTAAGGCAACCCTCACAGGTACGTCATCACTATAGTAATACTCAAATCTCCAATCCACGTTTATCTCTACAAGATTCTTACACTGATCCAACCCTCACGCGTACCCCTACGGTGTACGGCCATCTCAACATATAAAGACACATACCTATGTCTATAATGTATAAGTATTTAAGTATATAGTAGGATATGATTAAGTATAATGCTGCGGCGTGCAGCCCGCTCAAATACATATACCGCTGCGGCGCGTAGCCCGCTCCATTTAACGTCGACGGCGCTCACTGGGGGTGTATAAAGACTTCGGAGGGGCTCCCTAGGCCCAAGCACTATTATACTGCGGCGTGCAGCCCGATACACACATGTATTACTGCGGCGTGCAGTCCGATCCAATATATGTATGAATATATATTTATACTGCTGCGGCGCACAGCCCGATCCCCTAATATACACCAGTGCTCACTGAGAATGTGTGCAGACTCAGACTCCGAAGGGGCTCCTACAGCCCAAGCGCAATAATACTGCGGCGTATGTATATTACATGTATATTACATGTACATTACTGCGGCGTGCAGTCCGATCCAATATATATACTGGTGCGACGTGCAGCCCGATCCAATATAGGTATATGTATATAATACCTCATAATGGGTCCTCGACCCTATCCCGATCAGTATATACTTGGCCTCTCAGGCCCAATATAATATATATCACAGTGGGTCCTTGACCCGGTCTCAGTCAATATAGACTTGGCCTTTCAGGCCCAATATAACATCTCACAGTGGGTCCTTGACCCTATCTCATCTCAATCGGTATAGACTTGGCCTTTCAGGCCCACTCAGCTAGAACATGGAATTCCACCTTAGATAATCTCTCTCAATGTACACATCTAGTACGGGCTCATATTATGCTATACAACTAGAGCTACGGCTGAGTGTATGTTTCCAACATGATATAAGGGTCACCTAGCTCTATAGGTTCCCTAATGCTCTACAGATCGGCACAAGGCCCCAAACATGGCTATTAGCCCAATTGTACAGTTATAATCTCAGTAACAGTCATACAACACAGTATTCTATTAGCCGGAAAGGACTAAGTCCGAACCCCCAATCACAATGTCACCACGCCCGTCATAGAACGCGTGTCTCATCTCAATATAGCACTGTGAAGTGCTAGTACGGGGTTTCAAACCCTCAGTACATTGTTTACTACCACCACTCACCGCGAACCGGAAGAAGCTTCAATCCGCCTTGCGCTTGCCTCGCAAATCAATCTCCTCGGGTGCCAAATCTGCTCAAAATCATAGAGAATGCATCAATATATGCTAATTTCACAAAATTCATTCGAAATAACCCAAATTATATCAAAACCCGCAAGTTGTCAAAATCCGACTTTTGGTGCGCTTCTCGAAAAATTATAAAAGTTATGTATTCGGAACCCTCGTCTCAATACGAGTCTAGGCATATCAAATTTACCAAATTCGGACTCTATTTGCCCACTCAAATCGATATTTTTCTAAAATTTTAGGCCTACGGCTTAAACCCACATTAAATCCTCCATTTCCATAGAAATAATTCCTGATTCCATGATAAAAGTGTGTAATTAAACCACAAAGCTTACCTCCGACAATATCCCGATGATCTCCCAGCTATTTCCCGTCACTTTCTCACTCTAGAGCTCAACAATGGAGGGTTTATGAAATGAAACCCGTAATGAAATGTTCTGATTTTAAAATCACTGCCTGGGACCTTTCTTCTACGCGTTCGCGACAGGACTCGCGCGAACGCGATGCTCTGCTCCGTCCACCCATCGCGAACGCGACAACCAGTCACGCGTTCGTGAAACACAGATTTCAACCGCCCGAATTTTCTTCTACGCGTTCGCGTCTCCACTCACGCGAACGCGATGACCAACCTTCCTCACCTACGCGAACGCGTTCCAGCTCCACGCGAACGCGAAGCCTCCGATCCTGACCCTACGCGTTCGCGTCCAGACCATCGCGAACGCGATGCATACCCTTGCTGACCTTCGCGGATGCGTGCCCCTTCATCGCGAACGCGATGAAGGATTTCCTCCTGCAGATACAGCAGCAATTCAGCTGCTGTCTAAGGCCAAAAATGGTCCGTTTGGACCCCCGAATTCATCCCGAGGCCCCCGGGACCCCAACGAAAACTACCAACATACTCCATAACACGATTCGAACTTGTTCCAATCATAAAAACACCATCCTAAACATCAAAATCACCAATTACCCAAAGATTCAAGCCTAAGTTTCTTCAAAACTTCCGAAATCGACATTCGATAAAAAACCCGAACAAACGACCTCCGAATGACCTGAAATTTTGCAAGCACATCCAAAATCACCTAACAGAGCTACTGCAACTGTCAGAATTCTATTCCGACTCTTGGATCAAAATCTCACCTATCGATCGGATTTCGCCAAAATTCAACCTTAGCCAATTCAAGCCTATTTCTACACCGGGCCTCCAAATTCAATTCCGATCGCTCCCCTAAGTCACAAATCACCTCCCGGAACTAACCGAATCATCAGAATTCGATTCCGAGCTCTCTAACTAAATAGTCAACTCCGGGTTGACTTTCCTTATTCAAGTTTCCTTCAAAAAGGCTATATGCCTCATTTTCATTTCAATTCACTCCTAACTTCCCCGATAGACTCTAACACCGATATAAAAGCATGAATTATGTAATTACAACATAACGAGGTGGTAATTCCCGTGACGACGGGCCGGGTCGTCACATTCTCCCCAACTTAAACAAACGCTCGTCCTCGAGCGGGTCAAGAAACATACCTGAAGTCTCAAATAGCTGAGGGTGTCTGCTCCGCATCTCCTGCTCAACCTCCCAAGTAGCCTCCTCTACGGGTCGGCCTATCCACTGAACCTTAACTGATGCAATCTCCTTCGACCTCAATTTCCTTACTTGGCGACCTAAGATAGCAATAGGCTCCACATCATAGGATAGATCGCCATCAAGCTGAATGGTATTGAAGTCTAATACATGAGACGGATCTCCGATGTACTTCCGGAGCATAGACACATGGAATACTGGATGAACGCTGGATAAGCTGGGTGGCGAGGCTAACTCATATGCCACCTCTCCAACTCTCCTGAGTATCTCAAAAGGACCAATGTACCTGGGACTCAACTTCGCTTTCCTCCCGAACCTCATGACACCCTTCATGGGTGAAACCTTAAGCAATACCCTATCACCAACCATAAAAGACAACTCTCGAACCCTACGGTCCGCATAACTCTTACAGTGAGACTGTGTTGTGCGAAGCCTCTCCTGAATTAACTTCACTCTATCTAGCGCATCCAGAACTAACTCAGTCTTTATCAATCTATCCTCATCGGGCTCAAACCATCCTATGGGAGATCTATACCGTCTGCCATACAACACCTTGTACAGAGCCATCTGAATACTCGACTGATAACTGTTATTGTAGGCAAACTCAGCAAGTGGCAGGAACTCATCCCACGAACCACCAAAGTCAATCACACATGCCCGCGACATATCCTCCAGAATCTGAATAGTGCGCTCCGACTGCCCGTCTGTCTGGGGGTGAAATGCGGTGCTCAACTCAACCCGCGTACCCATCTCTCGCTGAAATGCTCTCCAAAACTGAGAAGTGAACTGAGTGCCTCTGTCGGATATAATAGACACTGGGACCCCATGCAACCTGACAATCTCCCGAATAAAGATCCATGCCAACCGCTCCGATGAGTAAGTAGTACTAACTGGGATGAAATGTGCGGACTTAGTCGGCCGATCAACAATCACCCATACAGAATCAAACTTCCTCGCTGTCCGAGGTAGCCCAGGTAACAAAATCCATGGTGATCCTCTCCCATTTCCACTCGGGAATAACCATACGCTGAAGAACACCGCCCGGTCTCTGATGCTCATACTTGACCTGCTGGCAATTGAGGCACTTAGCTACATGCCTAACAATATCCATCTTCATTCTCCTCCACCAGTAGTGTTGTCTCAAGTCTTGGTACATCTTTGCGGCACCTGGGTGAATAGAGTACCGCGAACCTGTGTGCCTCCTCAAGTATCAACTCCCGCAAACCATCAACATTGGGCACGCATATACGGCCCTGCATCCTCAAAACACCATCACTGTCGATAGTCACATCTCTAACATCATTATGCTGCACTCTGTCCTTAAGGACAAGCAAATGTGGGTCATCATACTGTCGCTCCCCGATGCGATCATATAAGGAAGATCGAGAAACAACACAAGCCAACACCCGACTCGGCTCCGAAATATCTAATCTCACTAGCCGATTGGCTAGGGCATGAACATCATAAGCAAATGGCCTCTCCCCAACTGGGATGAAAGCTAGGCTGCCCATGCTAACCGCCTTCCGACTCAAGGCATCGGCCACCACATTGGCCTTCCCCGGATGATACAAAATAGTGATGTCATAATCCTTAAGCAACTCCAACCACCTCCGCTGTCTCAAATTAAGGTCCTTCTGTCTAAATAAGTGTTGAAGGCTGCGATGATCCGTGAACACCTCACAGGAGACACCATACAGGTAATGCCTCCAAATCTTCAAAGCATGAACTATGGTTGCTAGCTCCAAATCATGAACAGGGTAGTTCTTCTCGTGGGGCTTCAACTGACGAGAAGCATAAGCAATGACCCTACCCTCCTGCATCGACACACAACCAATGCCAACTCCTGAGGCATCACAATACACAGTATAAGGATCTGAAGCTGATGGCAGAATCAAGACTGGTGCTGTGGTCAGTGCTGTCTTGAGCTTCTGAAAGCTCTCCTCGCACTCCTCGGACCATAAGAAGGAACACCCTTCTGAGTCAATCTAGTCAAGGGTGAAGCAATAGAAGAGAATCCCCTGAACGAATCGGCGATAATACCCTGCCAATCCCAGAAAGCTACGGATCTCAGTAACTGAGGTCGGTCTAGGCCAACTCTGCACCGCCTCTATCTTCTTAGGATCAACCTCAATACCATCACTGTCACACCTCCTTTTTTCACTGCACATACGTATAAACGTAAATGTGCCACTGTTTAATACTACACCCCGAGAAGGGATATAATAAATAATCAGTGAAGGAGTTTTTCCACTTAAAGGACAGTCGGAACGGGATCAATTTATTTAATTATTTAGAGTCGCCACTTGGGAAAATAATGGTGTCTCAAGTCACCGGTTTAATCCCGAACCGAGGAAATTTATGACTCTGTAATATAGTCTGCGAAACTAGAAACCTGGATAAGGAATTCCGTTAACCCGGAGAAGGTGTTAGGCACTCCCGGATTCCGTGGTTTTAGCACGGTCGCCCAACTACAATTTTTGCTTTTATCTGATTTCTTTGTATATTTTAATTATGTGCTATTAATGTTCCGTTTTTCAATTTTAGAAGAATTGCGACGTCACGAAAACGCATTTCGAGTCACACCGCAACCAGTACGCCTGTGACTTTAATGCGTTTCAGTTTCGCCGAGAGTAAGATTTGGGTCACATAAATGCGCACCCGTATTTAAGAATGTATATTATTTACAAATCGTGCCTAAAGAATCTACGTCTTTGTTAACTTTGGGAAAGACCGTGAAATTTTCTAAGCAGTCCTTCCAAATCTACATGTTTTATACCCTTAAACGAAGAAACACATCATAAAATGGTTGTGGCGTAAATCAATTTTCTTTTAGTTCTCAAAGGCAACAACAGCTTCAACAAAATTTCAATAGCTGTCGTTTATGCAAATTCTGTCGCTGAAAGAAAACAAACAGATTTTGATGAACATTGTTCCGAAATAATACAGCAACACTATTGAATCAATGCACTTGGAAGATAAAGAGCTATTTCATCTTGAAGGAAAATGTTTTGTTTAAGAAGGTTTAACAGAATAAGAGTTGGGATAGTAGCAAAAACAATGAACCAGAAAAGAATTTCACAGACACGATGCATCGATCATAAAAATTGTGAAGTCAGTCAACTTGAGAATCCAAATGCAACAATTAATTTATCAGTCACTTCAAATCCATTTAACAGAAGGTTATCTCATTTTGAAAGGATTATTCACAAGAATGTACTACTTTGGAACACTTAGGACAAACCAGTTTTCCAAACAAGCAAATCAAGCTAAGTTCGGCTACTACAAGAATATCATATGATTTTAAACAGAACTTCATAACAAATTTCAGCAAACTCTTATATCTCATCCTACTCATCCCAATCTCAAACGACACATCAAGTCCATGAAAACTCGAGGATCGCTCGATGTTAAACTCAGGAGCACCATAACCAATATCTTTGGCTTGAACTTCACATGGATATTTACAATCATCTAACCACAAGTGCAAGCAATCCCATTACATCTATTTAAAGTAAGAAATTAATATGAAGAGCCACATAAAGCATGAAACAATCTATAATGGAACTGAGACTGAAACATATATAAAATGCTAAAGCCACAACATATATCGTAATATATGCACAGATTTCAGATCAAAAATTAAACATATTCTAACATGACAAAAACAGAGCTGGAACTAACTGACCGTAAGGGGAATTACGCCGACGACCTTGATCAGAATTCAAATCGGCATTTGGAAGCTGAAAACAGATAAACGCCACAGCCAAAATTTGAGCCAACGATTACAATTCAAATGGCGACAGAATCCCGGATCGAAACTTTCGAGCTTCAGAAGACTCGAACGTCGACTTCAAACAGAATCATAGCGACTCGAACTGGGCGACCTCATTAAATTTGGAACGGACTACCATCAACCGAGCTATTCGAGACTCACACACTGGGACTACCTTGAAACTCCTAAGAAACAAAATTGAGCAAAATCTCCATCGACAACACTGGTAGCCCAAAATATTCTCAGTACTAAAAGAAAACAATCACAAGGTACAACAGCTCCGATTCAAAAATTCTACTGAAATAGTCTTTCAATTGACGAACACTCCCAACAATTACAAGAATTTCAGATTTGAAATACAATTGAATGAACCACAGTAACTTGTTCTCCACAAAATGAAACGCCAATGACAACAACACGCGAACCGCGCCGGAACTTCTATCTCAAATCAGACCTAACTATACTCCATATCTTAGGCGTCGGAGAAAAATGAAGCATGGAGACAAGGGTCCTCTTCCGAATTGTGACGGCTGCTTGAAGAAGAAGAAGGAGAGCTAGGAAGATTACCCAAAATCTCTCTGAAATTTTCTCTCCGAAAAAATCCTCTCTGAATTTCTTTCGCCCCCGTTTCTCTGATTTTCACCTCCGTTTTATGTGTGCCTATGTGTTCTTCTGAAATAGCCTTCAGGCTTTTTTCTATCTCCAGAGATAGAGACACGCTATTTGCGTGTCCCTATTGTGTGAAGGCTCTGAGGTTTTCTCTGAGACTGGGTCGGTTCGGGTATATGTGTGGGTTGGGGTATGGGTCGTTTGGGTAGGGACGTTTGGGCTGGGGTTGGGCATGGGTTTGGTTAAATTTGGGCCAGGTGTATTTAAATAATGACAGGCCCAATTATGTTAAGAATACCCACTTATTTATTTGTTATTTTTTTTTTTGGTATTTTGTTGTATTTTAATTTGTTTTGTATTTTCTATATTTTCCTACTTTGTAATTATTAGGCACTTATTAAAAATTAAATTAATTACCTTCTTTTTTTTTGTGGCAATTTTCATTTTAAAAAAAACTAATTAATGTTATTTTTTTTATTTTTCTTTAATTGTTCTAAGATGAATTGATACCTACTAAAATGCGAAATTAATTTCCTAAATGCGAATGCATGTTTTTGTATTTTTATTTGACTTAATACGCAAAATTGTAAAAAATAAGGAAAAATTGTTTATTTTGAATTTTATGGGAATAACTCATATATAGGGTAAAAATCACGTGCTCACAATCACGAGACACCACATGCCCCAGAAATGCTACGGACTCGAGCCAAAACTCGCACTTGGAGAATTTAGCATATAGCTTCTCCTCCCTCAATCTCTGCAACACAATACTCAAATGTTGAGCATGCTCCACCTGACTACGGGAGTAGACTAGAATGTCATCAATGAACACGATCACAAATGAATCCAAATAAGGCCTGAACACACTGTTCATCGGATGCATAAATGCTGCTGGGGCGTTGGTCAACCCAAACGACATCACAAGGAACTCATAATGACCATATCGGGTCCTGAATGCCGTCTTCATAATATCCGGACTCTCTAATCTTCAGCTGATGGTAGCCTGAACGAAGATCAATCTTCGAGAACACCCTAGCTCCCCGGAGCTGATCAAATAAATCATCAATACGAGGCAGAGGATACTTATTCTTCACTGTTACTTTGTTTAGCTGCCTGTAGTCAATACACATCCTCATGGATCCGTCCTTCTTCTTGACAAACAGGACCGGTGCACCCCACGGTGACACACTCGGCCGAATGAACCCCTTATCTAGGAGTTCCTGGAGCTGCTCCTTCAATTCCTTCAACTCAGCTGGTGCCATCCGATACGGAGGAATAGAAATAGGCTGAGTGCCTGGCACCAAATCGATACCAAAATCAATATCCCTGTCCGGCGGCATGCCCGGCAGGTCTGAGGGAAACACATCGGGAAAGTCTCGCACAATGGGAACAGAATCAATACTGGGAGTCTGGGCCTCGACCTCCCGCACAAATGCTAAATAAGAGAGACATCCCTTCCCGACCATTCGTTGGGCCTTGAGGAAAGATATTACCCTGCTAGGTACATACTCAGTCGTGCCTCGCCACTCGATCCTCTGAATGCCCGGCATAGCCAAAGTGATTGTCTTAGCATGACAGTCCAGAATAGCATGACATGGAGATAGCCAGTCCATGCCCAATATAACATCAAAATCAATCATGCTGAGAAGCAACAGGTCTACTCGGGTCTCCAGACCTCCAATAGTGACCAAACAGAACCGGTATATGTGGTCCACAACAATAGTATCCCCTACCGGGGTAGATACATGCACTGGCAGCTCAAGAATCCCTCGGGTCGTGCCCAAATGAGGAGCAAAATATGTAGACACATAAGAATAAGTAGAACCGGGATCAAACAATACTGAGGCATCTCTGTGGCAGACTGAAATAATACCTGTAATGACAGCATCAGAAGCAACGGCCTCAGATCGGCCCTGAAAAGCATAGCATCTAGCCTGCCCGCCTGATTGGCCTCCCCTTCGAGAGCGACCCCTAGCTGTCTGACCCTCACCCCTAGCCGGCGGGGCGAGTGCTGAAGTAGAATGACCAGATGACGAGGGCTGCCCCCTCTGCTGATAAGATCCGGAAACAAGACGGGGACACTCCCTACGGTGGTGCCCAAACTCTCCGCACTCGTAGCAACTCCCCGGTGCTGGGTACTGAGACTGATAAGGACCTCTGTCTAGCCAGTGGCCAGCTGATGAACTAGGCCGAGATGAACCCTGAGCAGATGGGGCCTGTGAAGAACTCTAAGCTGGCATGGCAGTGAGAGATGGCTGGCTCTGGTGCGAACCCTGATAACCCTGTCTAGAACACCATCTGCGACGATCGGAGTGACCCGACTGGGAAGATCTGAAAGAGCGACCTCGGCTCTGCTGGCTCTGGCCTCTGGTCTGGGTGCCACTAGAACTAACCTCGAGGCCTCTTGGCCTCCCTCTCATCCCGCTGCATGCGACGATCTGTCTCTATGTCGCGAGCAATATCCACGGCATCCTCAAATGTACGACTCAAAACCCTCTCCCGAGTCATCGGAATACGAATGGGATAAATGAGGCCGTCCACGAAGCGCCCAATCCTCTCTCTGTCGGAATGAACCAACCACGGTGCATATCTGGACAACTCTGTAAACCCGATCTCATACTCTGACACTGACATGTCCCCCTGACGGAGACCCTCAAACTGCCTACGCATCTCCTCTCTCTGAGATCGAGGCACCCATTTCTCCAAGAACATAGTGGAGAACTCCTGGCCATGATAGTGGGCTGCCCCTACTGGTCTGCGGCACTCATAAGCCTCCCATCAAGCGAAGGCTGAGGATACACCACTGGACTCCAAGATACCTGCTGCACGAAGCATCCAACGGCAATTGTCTAGAAAACCTTGGGCGTCCTCGCCCGGAGAACCAGTGAACACTGTAGGAGATAACCCGGTGAACCTCTCGAGACGACGCTGCTCATCGTCAGTCATAGCTAGGACCATGTCCCTGAACCTGATCTGCTGGCTGAACTGGAACCACAGGTTGAACTGGAAGAGCCTCAGGTGTCTGCAGGCCCTGCACTGCTAGCTCTAGAGTGCGTGCTGTGGGGGTCTAATGACAACCCTCAGTCCCTGATGTGGCTGCTGTGGTGGTAACTTAAATCACCTATGCCAGGCCAGTGCAAACTGCTAATATCTGTGCCAGGGTCTCCTGTAGACCCGGAATGACAATGGGCACAGCTGGTGCCTGATCGGGTGCTGCTGGCACCTCTGCAACTGGGGGCTGTGGGTCAGCTGGCACTGCCTCAGCTGCCCTAACTCCGCCACGACCACGGCCGCGTCCACGTCCTCTAACAGGTGGTAGTGGTGGTCGTCCTCCACGTCCGGATGATCGAGTTCTCGCCATCTGCGAGAGAATAGAATGTCAAAGTTCGGATCAAGTCAAAAGTAATCGCACGACAAGAATTCCAAGAATTGAAACTTTTCCTAAAAAGGTTTGCGGCCTCCCGAGGATAAGTACAGGCGTCCCCGCACCGATCCACGAGACTCTACCAACCGGCTCATGACTCGCGAGACCTGTTAACCTAGGCTCTGATACCAACTTGTCACGACCCAAACCCCGGTCGTGATGGCGCCCAACACAATACTAGGCAAGCCCCAACCGTATCATCTCTTAAACCAGCCAGTTATTAATCAAATTAAACTTAAACAGTAAATGATCATATCCAGTGATAAATGAAATGTAAAACATACAAAATACGGTCCCAACCATATCGTGGTATCACGAGACTGAGCCTCTACAGAATAGCATCCTACTACAACCAAGTCTAGGTAATTAGGAAATCAACAAGATGATAAAGAAGGAGAAAACAAGCTCTGCGGACGCTGGCAGCTACCTCGTAATCTCCACAAAAGTAGACAAGGATCAGCAGCTACAATGTCTCAACTGCTGTCGGGCACCTGTGGATCTGCACAGAAAGTGCAGGGGAGTGGGGTGAGTATATTTCAACTCGGTGAGTAACAATAATAAATAATAACTGAAGGTAAGAACTCCTGTGCTATCACTTAGCAGTTCTAAGGCAACCCTCACAGGTACGTCATCACTATAGTAATACTCAAATCTCCCAATCCACGTTTATCTCTACAAGATTCTTACGACTGATCCAACCCTCACGCGTACCCCTACGGCGTACGGCCATCTCAACATATAAAGACACATACCTATGTCTATAATGTATAAGTATTTAAGTAGATAGTAGGATATGATTAAGTATAATGTTGTGGCGTGCAGCCCGCTCCAATACATATACCGCTGCGGCGCGCAGCCCGATCCATTTAACGTCGACGGCGCTCACTGGGGGTGTATACAGACTTCGGAGGGGCTCCCTAGGCCCAAGCACTATTATACTGCGGCGTGCGGCCCGATCCACACATGTATTACTGCGGCGTGCGGTCCGATCCAATATTTATATGTATATATATTTATACGGCTGCGGCGCGTGGCCCGATCCCATAATATACACCAGTGCTCACTGAGAATGTGTGCAGACTCAGACTCCGAAGGGGCTCCTACAGCCCAAGCGCAATAATACTGCGGCGTGCAGTCCGTCCCACATGTATATTACATGTATATTACTGCGGCGTGTAGTCCGATCCAATATATATACTGCTGCGGCGTGTAGCCCGATCCAATATAGGTATATATATATAATACCGCATAGTAGGTCCTCGACCCTGTCCCAGTCAGTATATACTTGGCCTCTCAGGCCCAATACAATATATCACAGTGGGTCCTTAACCGTGTCTCAGTCAATATAGACTTGGCCTTTCAGGCCCAATATAACATCTCATAGTGGGTCCTTGACCCTATCTCATCTCAATCGGTATAGACTTGGCCTTTCAGGCCCACTCAACTAGAACAAGGAATTCCACCTTAGATAATCTCTCTCAATGTACACATCTAGTACGGGCTCATATTATGCTATACAGCTAGAGCTACGGCTGAGTGTATGTCTCCAACATGATATAAGGGTCACCTAGCTCTATAGGTTCCCTAATGCTCTACGGATCGGCAAAAGGCCCCAAACATGGCTATCAGCGCAATTGCACAGTTATAAACTTATTATCAGTCATAACACACAGTATACTATTATTCGGGAAGGACCAAGTCCAAGTCCCCAATCACAATATCACCACGCCCGTCATAGAACGCGTGTCTCATCTCAATATAGCACTGTGAAGTGCTAGTACGGGGTTTCAAACCCTCAGTACATTGTTTACTACCACCACTCACCGCGAACCGGAAGAAGCTTCAATCCGCCTTGCGCTTGCCTCGCAAATCAATCTCCTCGGGTGCCAAATCTGCTCAAAATCATAGAGAATGCATCAATATATGCTAATTTCACAAAATTCATTCGAAATAACCCAAATTATATCAAAACCCGCAAGTTGTCAAAATCCGACTTTTGGTGCGCTTCTCGAAAAATTATAAAAGTTATGTATTCGGAACCCTCATCTCAATACGAGTCTAGGCATATCAAATTTACCAAATTCGGACTCCATTTGCCCACTCAAATCGATATTTTTCTAAAATTTTAGGCCTAGGGCTTAAACCCACATTAAATCCTCCATTTCCATAGAAATAATTCCTGATTCCATGATAAAAGTGTGTAATTAAACCACAAAACTTACCTCCGACAATATCCCGATGATCTCCCGGCTATTTCCCGTCACTTTCTCACTCTAGAGCTCAACAATGGAGGGTTTATGAAATGAAACCCGTTCGCGACGCCTCTCATGCGAACGCGATGCCCTTTTCCTCTTCTTCATCGCGAACGCGACACGCCCTCACGCGAATCCGATGTTCTGCTCAACCCTCCCATCGCGAACGCGACACCCATTCACGCGTTCGCGAAGCACAGATTTGCAACCGCCGGATTTTCTTCTACGCGTTCGCGTCTCCACTCACGCGAACGCGATGACCAACCCTTCACACCTACGCGAGCGCGTTCCAGCTCCACGCGAACGCGAAGCCTCCGATCCTAACCCTACGCGTTCACATCCAGACCATCGCGAACGCGATGCATACCCTGGCTGACCTTCGCGGACGCGTGCCCCTTCATCGCGAACGCGATGAAGGATTTCCTCCTGCAGATACAGCAACAATTCAGCTGGTGTCTAAGGCCAAAAATGGTCCGTTTGGACCCCCGAATTCATCCCGAGGCCCCCGAGACCCCAACAAAAACTACCAACATACTCCATAACACGATTCGAACTTGTTCCAATCATAAAAACACCATCCTAAACATCAAAATCACCAATTACCCACGGATTCAAGCCTAAGTTTCTTCAAAACTTCCGAAATCGACATTCGATCAAAAACCCGACCATACGACCTCCGAATGACCTGAAATTTTGCAAGCACATCCAAAATCACCTAACGGAGCTACTGCAACTGTCAGAATTCCATTCCGACTCCCGGATCAAAATATCACCTATCGATCGGATTTCGCCAAAATTCAACATTAGCCAATTCAAGCCTATTTCTACACCGGGCCTCCAAATTCAATTCCGATCGCTCCCCTAAGTCACAAATCACCTCCGGAACTAACCGAATCATCATAATCCAATTCCGAGCCCTCTAACCAAATAGTCAACTCCAGGTTGACTTTCCCTATTCAAGTTTCCTTCAAAAAGGCTATATGCATCATTTTCATTTCAATTCACTCCTAACTTCCCCGATAGACTCTAACACCGATATAAAAGCATGAATTATGTAATTACAACATAACGGGGTGGTAATTCCCGTGACGACGGGCCAGGTCGTCACAGATCGCGTAAGAGATGAACGCGTTCGCATAAGAGGAAAAGCCAGGGCATTGCATTCGCGGACCAGGGGTCTCATTCGCTTCAGTGTTAATTGTGGTCAGAAAAAATTTGTTCGTCGCGAACGCGGGGGTGTTGATCGCGTTCGCGTAGGGATAAACCTGGTAGATCAGAAGGGCTTTTTATAAGAACTTCAGTCACGAACCCTTCATATTTTCCTCCATTTTTGCTCACCTTGAGAGCTAATTGATAGAATTTGAAGGGGATTTCATCGGGAAATGATTGGAGGTAAGTCTTGTGGTCTTAATACGTCATTTTATCAAATAATATTCCATTAATTCTCTAAATTTGGGTGTAATTGAGGAAGTTAGGGCTTGAAATTTTGTTATGTGAAAATCGTGATTTGGTGGCTCATTTGAACTCCGATTTTGATAAATTTTATATGTACGGACTCGTGGCAAGACGAGGATTCCGAAAATATGGATTTATTTTCGAAAAGTTGGCCTGGAGCTCAGGTTTTGCTAATTTCGAGATTTTTCATATATTTCGATTGTTTTCGATTGGGTGTTGTTCTATTAGCCTTTTTTTGATATATTTGTACTGGTTTTAGCTAGTTACGATGCGCGTGGAGGACGATTTGAGGAGCAAAGGCATCGCGGGTTAGAGTTTTAGCCGGATCGAGGTGGGTAATACTTCTAAATGATGTCCTGAGGGTTAGTAAATCCCGGACTTGCACATTCTAGTGTTGTATTGAGGTGACTTGCACGCCGGATAACGGGCGTGGGGTAGAGCACCATTGAGGATTGTGACTTGGTCCGTCCTGCTTAATAAAAACACTACCTAACTGCTTGAAATTGAATTGGCACCCTAATAAATTATCATGAACTGGACTGATTATCATGTTCTGGGCTTCGTGCCGAATATCTAAATTCTTCAGGGATTGGTATCACTGTCTTGGTAATACTGTGCATATTTTCATCTCAGTCGAAGGTTTTAAAAATGGTATTTTTGCTACTCAGCATTTTGATAAGATTTGAAAACTTAAACGAGGCTTTGATGACATTTTAGCTGTGAGCTGGTATAATACTGTTGCCCAAAGGGCTTATACGCATTCATGACTATGCATGGATCGGGCTGCACGCTGCAGCATGAGTGATATTGATATTGCGCTTGGGCTGTAGGAGCCTCTCCGGAGTCTCAACCCCCACAGTTAGCGTGTGCGCCTTTGCATGGATCGGGTCGTATGCCACAACGTCATATGCATTGCATTGCATACATACATTGACCTTACTCGCATTACGTGGCATGACATTTAGCACTCATACATTACTGGCATACATGTGTTATATGCCTTTTTGACCAGATATCATGGTGGAAATTGTTAATGAGTACTGAGCCCAAGGGGCTGATTTGAGTGCAGACTTGCACTGTTTGAGGTTGTACCCAGGTATTGAACTGTAATGATGAAAGGAAAAGATGTTAAAAAAAAGATTTCAAAAATCTACTTAAATATGTTAAAAAGGAATATCATGAAAGTGAACTGCAGTTTAAAAGATGATTTTATATTTTATAGCATGAGATAGTGCTTTGTATGGTTTTCTTTTCCTCGGCATTATTTACTTTTATTACCGCTGAGTTGAAAGTACTCACTCGACTCCCTGCACCATGTGTGCAGATTCATATACTTGAAAGCTTAGCTGAGCTTGGGGGTGGTCTAGAGCTCCATTTGGGATCGTCGAGGTAGTTGCCTGGCGTCCACAGGACCCGAGACTCCCCATATTACTCTGTTATTTTATTTATTTTGCATACTCTCAGACTTGTAGAGTTATTTATTTGTGTTGACATTATGATAGAGGCTCTTGGCTCGTGATCCCAGATCTTTGGGAAGTTACGTTATTTTCGTGAAATTTCGGAATATTGTTATAGTTATCAGCTTTTTGATTTTCTTCACTGTTAGTAACTTAAAATAAATGATTTTGAGCTTTAAGCTCGGGTTGAGAGTATATTTGGTCGGGCTTGCCTAGCCGTTGGGTTGGGCGCCATCACGACCGGGATTGGGGTCGTGACAAGGTATTAGGCAAGTATGCCCCCTCTCACCTTATATATTCATCCTCTGCATGGAAATGCTATCACGACTCATTCTCCATCAAGTAGACACCTGTTTATTGGATTCCAACAAATGAGCAACAAAGACTTAGATATATCCCATTTATTCTTCGTTGATGATCTAACCCTAATGGCAAAGGCAAATTAAAAAAATTATAAAATAACTGATAAATTTCTAAAACTATTTTGTAATCTATCAGATCAAGCCATCAATCTTCAAAAGTCAAACATCATATTCTTCCAAAATTGCACCCTTGAAACAACCACTACATTGCTAATGGCTTCAACATCAAGATTAACCACTATTTTGAAAAGTACCCGGTTTCCCTATTCTTAATAGAAATCCAAAAGCCTCTGATTACCAATTCATCATGGATAAAATATGTGATAGGTTGTTACCTTGGAAAATAAAATTCTTAAATATAATCGTTAGAGCCACACTAAAATCAATCCCAATCGTGCAATACAATCTTCTCAACCAAGATCCAAAAATAAATAGATCAAACACAAAGAAATTTCATCTAGGGAACTAGTAATGAAAGAAAAAATTGCATCTCATTAATTGGAATACCATTACAAAGCCTAAAATATTATGAGGGCTTGACATTAAAAAGCTAGTTCTAAGAATCTGGCTCTTCTAAATGGACTAACTTGGCAGATCCTAACCAACCCTGTGGCCGCATGAGCTAATAATCTTATAAAAAATATGGTTAAAAAGGGATAAAAAAACCCCATCTTTTATTTGAAAAAGTATCCTCAAAAGATGGGACACATGCTCTAAAGGATTCTCTGGTTCCCTAACAAGAACTAGAACATTAATATATGTGATACTAACTGGATCCCCAACTCTCCCAAATTGAGAAATATTATTGAAGGCCTCCTTCAATATGTAGAATTCAATATTAAGATCAAGGATATCCATCACAAAGCTAATTGGAAAAATCCCTTTTGAATTACCCACCTCCATTATTAATAATATAAACTCCATCCGGAAACCCCTTAAACAAGGTAATAACGATAACCCTATTTGGAGCTTAAACAACAATGGGAATTTCACCACCAAAAATTACTACCAATTGCTTAATAACTATCCTCCGGTCCAACTTGAGTTCAGATGGATATGGAAGTTGCATTGCCCCAACAAAATCAAATTCTTTCTGTGGCAATGTCTCTAGAATAAAATCCTTTGTCGCCAATACCTCTATCACATAGTTCTAAATATTGACCCCCTATGCACTACTTACTGTAGGGATGTGACAAGTTTTACCTAAATTTTCATACACTGCCCTTATGTTAGAGGTATTTGGAACTCCCTCAACATCAACAACAACAAAATTACTGGCTCTAATCATTGGTAATCAATCTTTGGGACGTAACCCCCCATTAACAACGACTAATATTGTATGTGACGTCTTACTCCCATTCCTGTTATGGGGTATATGGATTACAAGAAACATAAATAAATTTAATAATACAAATCTACCACCCTTACTAAATAACATAATGAGACAATCACAAGTATTCTTTCTCCTAAACTCCCCTAATACATCAATCTGTCACAATATTTGCATCAACATAAAATGGCATGCTCCACACTAAAACTGGCATAAGCTAAATAGTAATGGAGCTTACAAGAAAAATAATAAATAAGCTAAATACTAATGGTGCTTACAAGGAAAATAACAAAAATGCTGGAAGGACCCCCAGCTAAAAGACCCCATGCTTCGACATAATTTCAGTCAAGGCAACCAAGTGGCGCATTTACTTACTAAGGACGTCACCAGTTAGGGCCAGGCATATATCGGGTATAATCGATAGCCCGAACCGATAAAATGATATTGGGTTATCGATATCGAGTTTTTAATAAATAGGTCGCGATAACTGTTTAATGTTATTTGACTATTGGGTTATCGCTTTGGGTCTCGATTTGCTCGATTTTATTAATGGTTTAACCGATAGCCCAATAAATTTTAATAAAATTATTAATTTACTCACTAAGTATATAAAACCACATTATAATTTTATTTTCTCAATTCTCTCAGCAGTTACTTTTCATCTTGAAACCGTAATTCTTAGAGTAAGTTTTATACTTTTCCGAATTTCTCATCTTAATTCTTGAGTTGATATTTTTAGTAAAGAATTAATTGTTTAAATTTTAGTTTTCTATTTGTTTCTTTTGTTACACTGATTCTTTAGTATTTACAAGATTAGAATTTTATTTTTTTCCTATTCATTATGCCCGCCCGCTGTGAGATAGTTAGTAAGATTAGCTTGTTGAATATTTATTCCTTACTCCTACTAATTTATAAAATCTAAAAATTGAGATCATATAGGGATTTTCAAATGTAAATAAAGAAAGTTTTCCTTTTTACAGTTGAAATTTAATCCATCTTTTCTTATGATCTAAAATCTAGTTCCTTTCTCTTAGAAGTATGATCATGATTTCTACAATATGATTTTTTTAGATATTTTTTATTCTTATCGATTAAAATGATAATCGAACCGATAAAGATCGATAACCGACAAACGATACCTGATAACCGATATTTTATCAATTCGGTTATCGATTTAGCATATTTATAAATCGACAACTAATATGCCGAACAGGATAATATTCATAACCGGACAGAACCGACCGATACCTACCTATACCGCCAGTATAAGTTTTACGCAACTCAGTCCGGACAGGCCAAAACTCCATGCAACTCCACCAGTTTTTGTGAACCAAACTCCATGCAACTCCACCAGTTTTTGTGAACCAACATATGACTAAGGTGCAAGGTGGAAAATGTCTTTTTGAAAAAACTTTATCTATTTCGGTTTGTAATATGCTAAGGACACTAGGTAATCAGAATATTGCTAGTGATATTCCACCAATGAGTGAAAAAATTTCACCTACTTGTAACAAACTAAATGGCTTCTAATTAATTTAATATATATCCCTTTTATTATCAAAAAAGTAATTTTAGAAGAGTAAATTCGAAATAACGGATAGATTCGGATTGAGTCGGTTCGACCCGTCATCCAGACGCTCTTTGAGGAGTTGAATTAAAGGAAGCTCCCCATAAATCCGACGGCTCAGATTGAACCAATAATTCAAAAAACTTGAGAATCAGATTTCAAACCCTATTTCAGACCGTTGAGGAATCAAAATACCAAATCTCTCTCTCCACATTCTCCCATTTCTCTCTCCCCAATTCAACACTCCATTTCTGCGAATCTTCTCCTCCTCATACTACTTCTTCATCTTCACTGATTTGACAGTTGCTGATATACTTTACTCACAATGGACGGTACTTTTTTTCTTTCTTTCTCTCTTTCTTTCTTTCATACAAATTCCCTTGTGAGATCTATATGTTTATAAAATTTCAAAATTCTGTGTTTTTTTTCCAGTTCGAACCCTAGAAAAGCTATGTGACAGTTTTGATCAAGCAGTCACCATTTCTGGGGACAATTTGAAGGATTCACCCATTCCAAATGGGGGTTCGTTTTCTCTTTTTACCTCCCTTTGATTCTTTTGTGGATTTTTTCTAATTTATTTTTTATGTAATAGTTTCTCTTGTGAATTTTATTCAAGAATGGAATGCTTTGTGTATTATGTTTAAACCTATTTTTATGAATTTGCTTAACTTGTATTTTAAAAAAATGTAGCTTCAGATTTATGTCCATGTTCTGTAACTGTTTTATACATGACTGTGTCAATAGTTTGTTTCTTTACTTTTTTCTGTGTGATGGGAATAACAAAAAATAAAAATAAAAATTAGCTGTTGTGTAGACTCTGCAGCATTGTACTTTGTTTTGGCTACTCAAGAAACAGTTAGGAACTGTGAAGAAATAGCTAATTAGTTGCCTCCTTGTTATTTAATGAATGTGGAAAAAGTTAGCATGGCTGAATTCTGGCAGAATTTTGTTATGCCTGATTTACCGTCCTGGATTGTGAGTTAGAAATGTAGTAGACTTTGCTTCTGAATTTAACTATCTTTCACAATGACTATTTCAAGAGATGAGTCCCTGATTCCACCTAAAGCTATAAAGTGAGCTGCTGGTATGTAGTGTAGACATTCTCAATTGATGGGCTTTGCCTCTTACATTTGTTGAGTTTTTGTCTCTTGAATTGGTTCAGTTAAAATCGACAGAATTTCTGAGTCAGCGGATGAGAGTAATGGTTCACATTCTACTGCAGAAGTATGTTCATCTCAAGAGCATACTCTTCCAATTCTTACAAAGATTGAAGATCTTAGAAACAAAGTGCTCGTAAGATGTTAACTATCTCCTTCTAAAATGTACATTTTAATGTATATGTAGTGAATATTAATATTATTCATATCTATTACTTCTTTTTAGGACTTGAGGAAAGAACAGGCAGCATTACGTAAGGAAGTCAAGGGCATGAGTGTGGACTCTTTTCCTGGTTCTGAAGCCTCTAATACTCTTCAGCACATGAGTATGAAGAACATCTCATAACTGGTCTTTTATGCAGTTGTGCTCTATCAATTCTGATCTATTTGTGGTCTCTTTGGCAATATCAGGTGTCCAACATGAACTTCTAAAAAAGAAGTATGATGAAGAGTGTGAACTACTGAAGAAGAAGTATCTGGAGGAGTGTACTGAAAGAAAACGTCTATACAATGAAGTGATCGAGCTCAAAGGAAATATCAGGGTCTTTTGTAGATGTAGACCTTTAAATTCAGACGAAATTGCAAATGGATCAACATCTGTGGTCGAATTTGATCCATCTCATGAAAATGAACTGCAGATCTGTGCAGGTTCCTCTAAAAAGCAGTTTAAGTTTGATTATGTGTTCAAACCTGAGGACAACCAAGGTAAGTCGGTATCTGTTATTTGATGTGCATATCCAAGATTCTTTTGTAAGGGATTTTTCTATAGCTCGTTGCAATTTGACTTCTAAACTCTTTAACTTTATAATGCAGATGCCGTCTTTGCTCAAACTATGCCCATTGTGACCTCTGTTTTGGATGGATATAATGTCTGCATATTTGCCTATGGACAAACTGGGACGGGGAAGACGTTCACCATGGAGGGGACACCAGAAAATAGAGGAGTCAACTACCGGACTTTAGAGAAGCTATTTAGTGTATCTAGTGAGAGAAGCAGTATCATGAAATATGAGTTGTCTGTCAGCATGTTAGAGGTTTATAATGAGAAGATAAGAGACCTCCTGGTAGAGAACTCAAACCAACCAGCTAAGAAGTAAGTTCTTAAGCTCTTTAATTTACTGGCTTGGTTCTGCTTTCAAGCTTTGACAGTTAAGACCATAATGCTTGGTTATGGCTAGATAAGAACGTCATCTGGGTTGGCATATATTCTCTCAAGTCTCACCACAGCGTAAAAAGATACCAAAGTAAATGTATGTGCTAGATTTGGAGATCTCAATGGGCATATTTTGAACTGTAAAAACTGTTTCTGGAAAGTGTTAAAAATAATTGACTAATAATAACAAGTTTCATTAATATAAGTACTTCAATAATTGATCTCATTAGTATATATTTTTTCACCCAAAAACACGGTATCGACTCGGTTAATTATGTTTTATGCATTTTTATACAATCAAAAACAGTCTTCATAATTCATTAAAGTTACTTCGTAAGATGGAATTAGGAATAGTGCTTCCTTTTTATATAATCAAAAACAGTCTTCATAATAAAGTTACTCTGCAAGATGGAATTAGGAACATTGCTTTGGATAAATGATCATAAGGGCTCAGCTCGGAGAAAATACTAGTAAATTGGCTCGCAGTACCAGTGATTAAAGTTTAGTGAGCCAGAATCGATTAGAGAAAGAGAATATCTACGTGTGTCTGTGTATGTATTTTGAAGAAATGACTTTATATTTAAACATTAAACAGGTTGGAGATTAAACAATCGGCAGAGGGAACTCAGGAAGTTCCAGGACTTGTGGAAGCTCGTGTATATGGTACAGATGAAGTATGGGAACTTCTCAAGTCCGGAAGCCGGGCTAGATCTGTTGGATCAACTAGTGCTAACGAGCTTAGCAGCCGTTCTCACTGGTATGATAAACAGCTTTACTTTGGATTCACATTCTTCTTTCCTCTCTTCCTTTACATTTCTCCTGCCGGTGCCTTAGTTTAGGCAAATTTCAAAGAATTTAGTTTTACTATCCACTATTCGGTTTCACCAATGAGGAATCACACTTTCTTTGTCACTTTTACCTTAGCTTACTGCGGGTGACTGTTGTGGGGGAAAACTTGATAAACGGCCTGAGGACTAGGAGCCACCTTTGGCTTGTTGACCTCGCTGGCAGTGAGCGCGTGGGACGGATAGCAGTTGAAGGTGAGAGGTTGAAGGAGTCACAGTTCATAAACAAGTCATTGTCTGCACTTGGGGATGTCATTTCTGCACTAGCCTCTAAGACAGCTCACGTTCCATACAGGTATTTCTCCTTTCATTTGTGCATGTGATAACCAGTTACTACTATTTTTCCTTTAGATAACATTGGTCCCCTCTGCACAACAGGAATTCAAAGCTCACTCATATGCTGCAGAGTTCTCTGGGTAAGACTCTTTAAAGCATCTGTATGATCACTTGTTAGATAATTCTGAATTTTGTGAACCTTAAAAATTATTAAGCCATCAGTTTAAATTCCAAATTAACCTGATGAAACTGCAAATTAATCCTCTAATGCAGGAGGAGATTGCAAGGCGGTCATGTTTGTCCAAATCAGCCCTAGTACGACAGATTTGGGAGAAACTCTATGCTCTTTAAATTTTGCAAGTCGAGTCCGAGGAGTTGAACATGGCCCTGCTCGCAAACAGACAGACCTTGTAGAGCTCATGAAGCATAAACTACTGGTAGTTATAAACAAACACCTCTTTCAATGAACATACGTTTCGGCTAAAATGTTGTTCAGCTAATACTATGATGCTCATCAACAGGCAGAAAAAGCCAAGCAAGATGAGAAGGAAATCAAAAAATTGCACGACAATTTGCAGTTTCTGCAGCTGAAACTTGCTAACAGAGAACTGACATGTAGAAATCTTCAGGACAAGGTAGGAAGATATTAGCTTCTTTCTTCCAATGGAGTTTCTTAAAACTATCTGGTTGTGTCACATTTACAGTGTCAATGTCTAATCTTTTCTGAAAAAACTCTAAAAGAGCTGAGCTTTTCAATTTCCCAACAGGTTCGTGATCTTGAAAACCAATTGGCAGATGAGAGGAGAACACGCCTAAAACAAGAAAGCAACGCTTTCCCTGGAGTTTCTAGAGAGTTCGCTACCATATCAGCTTTAAGCCAATCACCAAAGATCATAACAGAGAAGAAACCACCACTGGCTCCTTCAAAAGCACTGAGATTGCCACTACGAACTAGCAATTATTTGCCCCCGTCATCCCCTCTTCCTCGCCCAGCAAAAGCTAGGAAGCCATTTGTGCCATCACGTGGCAAGGAAAATTTAGCAAGCGCATCAACGACAACTGCAATTCTGAAACCAAGGCGAGGATCTATTGCTGTAGTTAGACCATCACCTCAAGCAACAAAGCAGGTTTTCCAACCCAAAAGGCGGGCTTCTATTGCAACCCTTCGCCCTGAGTCTAACATATCAACCTTCAATGGCTCTGCTACTCGACCAAGGATTAACCGTCTCGGTCGGAAATCATTTGTCTGGGATACACAAAGAATGTGGCAGACTTCAAGAGTGCTTTCTCCAATTGCACAAGAAAAGGAAACCTCATTCGCCACACCCAGAGAGGCAACCCCAATTGGTTCAAAACAAAGCAGTAAATTCATGAGAAGTCCTCCTCCTTCACAAGCAGGTTCATGGAGGCCCAAGCATCCAACAGTTCTTGCTATAAAGAAGCAAATCGTGTGGAGTCCTCTGAAGATGAAGGCCATGAGAAGTAGGCAATAGGAAGTCTATGTGTTTTAAATGATGTTAGAAAGTTCATACTATTCCAGGATGAGTACAGATTTCTTTCTGTTCTTTCCCGTCCCTGATTTTATTTGCACAGTGTATGCGTCTTGCTTACTTTTAGTAGGGGAAAACTTTAGCCATGAGATTTGCTGATTGACCATTGTGTGCTTTTTGATATGTGCGTGATAAACTACTATACTCGATTTGTAGCTCCTGTCTTAGCATTCCTATTCCATTGAAAAATGCCTTCCTGCATTAGTTAAGATCTAAGCACAACAAAAGGGGAACTTTTAGCACTTTGATAATGAGAATTATTCAAATAGGTTGGAAGATGTGTTTAAAAGGAAAAGTAGGTACTATTTATTAAACAAGCTTACAAAAGTGAGTATGTTTTATAGGTTGAATTTACCGGGCTTGTTGTGTCCTTAAATACGTCTAGTACAAGATGAAAAGAAGGGGTCTAGATTGTTGAATTTTAAGGTAATTTGTCATCTTAAATGGATTGGAATTCATTGCTATTGGGTTTTCCTCAAGTACTAATGGTGCCTACATTTCGACAAGGGACAACATTTTACTTAGCAGGATACTGAAAAACACAAACATGAACTGCTTGGATTTTCAAATCCAGCGGTAAAATTCAATTGGTACCATAAGAAAAGATTTGGAAAATTTCACGTATCAACAACCGGGATTCCTACTTTTTAATTTTATAGCCCATATATCAATTTACAATTAACTAACCCAAAAATAATAGGCTAAGATTCTACACCAACTACAATAAATTCTCAAAATTACTATTTAATTTTTAAAAAAGATTGCTCAAACTTTTAAGTTAATTTTCGAATCAGCAATTATAACTCAAATATTAATTCAACAAACCAAATCCATTTAAATGGTGAAAATTAGATTTTAACAAGCTTAAATATGTGGGTTTAGGTTCCGAATTTGATTTTGTGAGAATTTTGGAGTGGGTGTTATTTAGAACTGTTAGAAATAGTATGATGAGGTTGTATATAAAATTTGAAGTAATTTAATGGAGATTTGAACTGCTTTAAACAAGAATTATAACTGAAAATTATGGAAGAAGTTCGTCTACAGACGCTTGTATAAAGGTGTATAATAGTGCATAAGATGTGTTTATACACCCATATACACTATTATACAAGATTATACATAATTATACAAAAACCTAACTGCGTCTTCTTCCTTGCGTGTTTTCTAAAATTAACTCAAATCTTGATCAAATCTACTCGAAATCACTTCAAATTGAAAGTTTGAACTCCTTATGATATTTCCAACCCAAACAACTAACAAACTCAAAAAATCCAATTTTCAAAAGCAAAGCTTTGAATAGCCTTCAATGGTGAACTTCTACTCTTCAATTTTCTTACATTGCAACCAGATGACACATGAGAGAAGCAATAATAGCAATGGCTCCTTGAAGCAGATGTAGAAGGAGTGAGAAGAAAAAGAGTGAATGCAATGTTTGTGAGAACACAAATTTAAATCTATAAATTTTGAATTTGCTAGTGCTTTCAAAATATTTACAATATGGGCTAGGTAAGGCAGTACTTAAAAATATGGGTTATTTTTTGTTACGGTGTGATATCAAGTGTATTTTCTTGTAATTTTTTCTAAAAGAAAACCTAGAGGCATTAATCAATTCAACAATGAAATAAAAATTGACAATAATACTAGTAGATTTATGTTGAGGGGATGTTCTTTACAGTTGGGTTCCTCCCAAATCCCCTCCTGGTAAATGTGGTTGTTATACTCATAAAAGAGGGTGTTTGTATTGCGTTTTTCATAGTATTGTGCAACATGTTTTACTCTCCTCCAAAACCAAACCTAATCGGCTAATATCTATTGCCTAGTGTAGGCTCCCTCCCGTACTTCATTAATATGATAGCTAAATAATGTATTAGATAATTTTTTTGTCAAAATACATAATCTACTCATTAAACTTAGGACCAAATCCCTCTTACACACCTGTTAAATATGAATTTTATTTTATACACCAAACCTTTTAAACTTTTATGCTGGACCAGTTTCACAAAATGTATGTGTATCACGCACCAATATGCTTGTGACATGTGTCATTAATTTTAAAAAAATAAAAACACACTTAAAATTACATATATACCCCCTTTTTCATCTTCCCCACCTTGTCTCCCAATATCATTGTTCTTGAGAAAAATTTCTAGCAAGACCCCCCCCAAAAAAAAAAAGAAAAAAAACTTAGAATCAAAGGACAAATAAAAGAACTTTTAAAACTTTTGTAATTACTATTCCTTTTGGATCGAGTCACAAACGGGAAGAAATTATCAAGTAACATCTTAATTGAATTTTCAACATTCTATCACAAATTAGAAGAGATTGCCAAGTAACTTTAACTAGTCAATCAAAATCGAGTTACAAGTTCAATTCAAAAATCCAAAATTAACAAGACCCAGTTAAATTTTCAAGCTTTTTCAATAGCTCAACAATGGTGTTTTTTGAATTTTTCACCAATCTTTCACATAACCTTGTCACACCTCCTATTTTACTACCCCGCACCGGAAAAGCATATAAATACGCTTATAGGGTATACCTCGATGTTCAAATACCCGAGACGGATATAATAGCATAGAGGAAGGAGTTTTTCCATTTAAAGGACAATCGGTTCGGGATTTTGTTATAATTAATCAGAGTCGCCACTTGAGATGATAATGGTGTCCCAAGTCACGGGTTAATCCCGAATCCGAGGAAATTGACTCTTTCAAAAAATGTCTGCGAAACAAAGATCTGGTTAAGGAACTCTGTTAACCCGGGAGAAGGTGTTAGGCATTCCCGGGTTTCATGGTTTTAGCACGGTCGCTCAATTGTCGTTCTCGACTCTTGTTTGACCCCAATATAGATTTTAACAAAATGTAGTGCTTTTTACTTAAATATTTTTACGGAATTTGCGACATCGCGAAAACACGCCTCGAGTCACACCGCAACCAGTACGCCTGTGACTTTCGGTATATTTCAGCTTTGTCGAGATTTAAGATTTGAGTTGCACCAAGTGCACACTCGTTCAAAGGAAAGTACGTTAAATCGTGCCTTAAATAGTCTATCGGTTTTTAAATTTTTAGGGAGAAGCTATGGAATTCGCTTTAGCTTTCCCGAATCTATTATAAATTATTTCATTACTAAAGGGGGCCCCGCTTGTTTAATGTCGGGCGAGGCTCGTCCCAATTATTATATATCAACTTATTTAATATTTAAATAATCAGCCCGATTATACTAGCCCATAGTATCATTTGGACTAATACGTATTTAATATATGATAAAATCCAAAGTATTTGTGGATTCAAATTTAATAAAATTTTAATTGCCTACAAATGCCCCCTGCTTCAAGGCTTGTCGGGATGTAGGCTTGCCGAAATCAAAGAAGAGACTTGAAGTACCCATGAAGATAACATCCCTTCGTGAATCATTTAGTCAAATGGTCTGATGTACCAAAGTTAACCATCTTGATTTTTTTTCATGTTAGAGAAGAATTTAGTTGCGTCAATTGCTTTTGGCCAATGCCATTATCACTATGTTGCAGCTTGAATGTTAGCTTGCAATACATAATAACCATCAATGTAGTGCTAAGCAGTGGTATTACCAAAGTTATAAAATAACTTGGCTTGTTCATGGGATAAGTATTTTTTTTTTGTTCCATGAAACACTTGGTCATCATTCCTTCTATGAAAAGAAAGTGTATGGACTCAAAATAAATAAGCCAAACCCATCTTACATAGGACAAATTAAAAACTTAACAAATTTGGTAAGAATCCCCCAGCACTTCAACTTTAAACAAGGAATCATTTTTTTTTTCTTACCAAATATGTTATGGTTGTTTCCATGTTTGAACCATATTATGGCTGGTAAGAACATGCTTGAAATATATTACGGTTGTTTCATATTTCCAGCACTCCAAGGGTTTGCAATTTGTTCCCATGTTTGAAATCCTTGTTTCCTGGTTTTAAACTTTTCCATATACAGGAAATTTCCTTATTCTTCCCTTGCTTGTTCCTACAAATTCGCCACTTTTTCCTTGTATCGTTGCCATAGTAGAAGTCCTCCGTTCTTTGATGAAAGCAACAATACTACTTTTTGATTGGTTTTAAAGGTACTCTTTAATAGTTGGCAACGCAACCCCGTCGCTCGATTCTCCTAACATTTTTTTTGTGCAGTTGCTGCCAAGAATTTCAGCTTTGTGCGTCTTAACCAAAAAACTCATATCTTAGTGTAGGAGTATCCAAATCACGAGTGGTTTGTGGCTACGGAAACTAGACTCGGAGTACTACAACATATCAAAAGTTTGGATCTAGATTCGCATCGTAGCATCCCAGGTGAGCTTCGTAATCTTGGTTTAAGTTCTGTCACTGCTTGATATTCCAGTTTTGTGCGTCCTAACTTAAAAAACTATATCTTGGTGTAGGAACGCCGAAATCACGAGTGGTTTGCGGCTACGGAAACTAGACTCGGAGTACTACAACATATCAAAATTTTGGATCTAGATTCGCACTGTAGCATCCCAGGTGAGCTTCGTAATCTTGGTTTAAGTTTTGTCTCTGCTCGATATTCCAGTTTTGTGCGTCCTTACTAAAAAAATCATATCTTGGTGTAGGAACGCCGAAATTACAAGCGATTTGTGGCGACAAAAACGAGACTTCCAGAGCTACGATATAGGTAAGAATCATAATCAGAATATGCTAATATATTCCCAGATGTTTTCTCGAATTTATGCAACATATTAAGACATACTGTCCCATTCTATCTTGCTGTTTTTTTATAGATTCTTCCCTTTCTTTTTTTTTTTCGCAGACTCTCGGAGCAGCACATAAGGCTGTGAATTCCATCAGCAAGGATGCGTTTTATCGACCATGATACACCATACCCACAACTTGAGATTATTAGCGACAAGCAGAATCCGCGCGCCCAAGTTCTAACTTTAAAAGTTCATCCTTCAGTGATAGGTGTTTTCCCGCTCGCTAGAAAGCCACTTGACGCCTCCCTTGATCTTGCAGAATGGTCAACTAGAGAGACGAAGGACGCATTGGACAAATTTTCGGGCAAATCAACCAGCATGAAGGTCCTACTTTTGAAATCCTCCACCCATCAAAAGGTCGCATCTGCTAGTCCTCTTCATTGTGATCACTATGGACGTCTTGCCACTTGGAGTGTTCCTCCTTCCGGCTTTGGTGAAGTTCGCTACACGTCCAAATATTGGGAGTGGGTAGAAGATGTTCTTGCTCGCAACAAGTTGACTTTGGATGGCATCAAGGTCTATGACGCCATCTTTGCTTCGTTGTTCACATATGACTACAATGAGAATGTCCTCCGTGCCTTTTGTGAGCTTTGGTGTCCATCTACCAACACAATTTCTACCTCTATTGGTGAACTCTCCATCTCTTTGTGGGATTTGCGAGCAATCGGAGGCCTCCCGGTGCATGGGTCTTTCTACGACGAAGTTATCCCCTCGGCTAAGGAGTTGACACAAGAAGATGCTCAAGGAAAACCTTTCCTCCCAAGAAGTTGTTTGCACCTGTTTTCGGCATTCTACAAACTCATGAAGGATGAGGTCCATGAGGTCTCCATTCGTGATTGGGTGGATTTTTGGTTTCGAGGCCCGATTAGGTATGCCAAGCCTCCGCAAAAATCATCGAAGAATCGGACTACAAGGCCGAAATTGAATCATAATCCTTCTGGAAATATTGACGCGAGCTTCCTACCACGAACCGATGAGGAGAATGCCCCCTTTATTGAGCTTGGCGTGGAGGAGTCACTTAGAGATGAGACTTATTTGGCGGCTTTTCTTGCATGTTGGCTTTGCAAATTTGTGTTCCCCAACAAGAAGATTGACTACATTCGTGCTAGCGTCTTCAAAATTGCGAGTTTGATGGCTCATGGAGAGAAGTTTTCCTTGGCGGTTCCCGTCCTTGCGAGTATTTATCATGGCTTGAAGGAGGTCTCCACTTCTCAAGATTTGGGCGCCTGCAAAGCACTCTTTCCTATTCATTATGTATATGGATGGATAGGAGCATATTTTGACGCCTACTATCGTGTTAAACGTCCACAACGAGGTCCGCAGATGTGCAAAGTTTCTGGCGAGAAGATGGCCAAGCATTTCGACCTTAGTAATGCCCGCGCGTTGTTTCAGCAAGTTAGTGCGCGACAACTTCACCATTTGGCTATGCTACCGGGGAGGGAATTGCATCTTACCGATCGTGACGAACAATCAAATTCTTGGAGCGATTTTTTTATAAGTCTTCGCTCAAGTTTCATCACCCTTAGGCAGGATGACATTCATATTGTGGAATCTTATAGCCCGCATAGGTTTAGTCGTCAATTTGGCTTTTGTCAAGATGTCCCTGGCAAACTTATAGAGCGACCCTATAACGACTCACTGAAAATGCTAGTGCAATTCTGGGACTCCTGTGTTCGTCTTGGAGGTTCATCAAAGGTTATTGTCCCTACGCGTCCATCAGAAGAGGGACCTCTAATGACTCCTGAGTATGCAGACTGGTGGTCAGCTCGTCGAGTGCACTCTTCCCGACAAAGCACTCATATCGTTCTGAAAGTTCCAAGGAAAGATGATATCCCTTCATCCTCCAAAGATGATCAACGTCAAAAGAACACTCACGAAGGGTCTTCCAAGTCCAAGTTAAGATCAAAAGATCCTTTGCCAAGCACCAAAGTCTTATCCAAGTCTACCTCTTCGACAGGCGGGGATGCCCATGTAAACAAAGGAGCTAAACATTTGTTGACTTCCAAGACAACTACTGCCACTGTGGAGGTGACGAGCAATCCTTGCAAAAGAAAAATGCCTCCTACCTCACCAAGCAAAAATGTTGCAAAGACAACCAACGTCATGCCAACAAATGAGGAAAAGACTCAAGCTTCTGCTCTGCCCAATGAGATTTTGAATGTTAGTGCATCTTCGAGTTCAAACGGGAGTGATGTTAGTCACGACATCCATTGGAATCGTTCAAAGAAGAAGGCTAAGGACACAAGCCATAGTGAGTTTGCTGACTTGGACACTCTCAGTATCGATACTGGATTTTTCGTAGAAGGTGACCCTGGCTCGACGATGCCGTTGTCTGAACTGGAGAAACGAGTAAATATTATTATTTCCTTCAAATTTACTCCCTTTCTCTACCCTTTTTTTTGAAAACTAAATTATTTTTTTTTGTTTCAGTTGGGAATCGATGAGTTGTATGGTGATGTACATGGTGACGACATAATGGAAGACTGTGTTACAAGCCCAAATTCCCTTGGTGTGGCCGCAAAGAATCCTCACACTTCATTTGATGGTGTCGAAAATCATGCTGCGAAAAATGCTCTGTCGACAGACTTGAGTCTAACCAAAGAGTCGCGCCTCGTTCTTCCAGAAGACGTTGTGCCCCCCACGCCAGCCATGACGAATAAGATGGAGGTTGCTGCGAGTCAAGCGAAGCATCTAAAAGCCTTCGAGCCTACTCCACGGCCGTTGCATCTTGGTGCTCAAAACGTCAAGCCACAAGAGACTATTTCCCGTATTAAACTTTCTTTTGTTAACACGATGTGGCATACCTTGCGTGAATGGATCGAAGAGTTCTCTCTTGATTCTCTGGATAGCTTTACAAATTTGGAGGAAAGTATTGCTTTGAGTCTTGAGGAAATTAAGAAGGAAAATGTTATTGATACTTCTACCTTAGAGGCTCTTGTCGAGGCTTTTTTCAAGACATATGTGGATTACGATGCTTTAAGATCATCCAAGATGACTAAAGAATTTCACCAAGAGTCACTTTCTAATGCACGACGACGCCTTGATGATGCAAAACAAGAATATGAAAAAGTGAGCAAGTCTGTAGAAAAACTTCAAGCCAGTCTTGCGAGTGTTGAACAACAGCTAGCTTCCTTGGCCTCCAAAAAGGAGAAGATCGTCGCGCTTTTGGACAAACAACAGGTGAAGTTGGCTAAAAGTCAAGAGGACGTTGACGTTACCGAAGGGGAGATTTATACCATTGAAGCCAATCATCCATCATCTGATGATGAAGCAGAGAAATTATCCCTCCTGAAAGGGGCCGTCGAGACAAGCCGCCAACAAATCCTTAGCTTCAAACCTTTTCCACGATTTTAGAGTCTTTTTTTTTTGGATTCTCGACTTGAGATTTAATATCATGTAATGGAGTAGTTATGTCTTGGAATGATAAAAGTATCTTTATTTTTTTTAATATGTGACATTTCTCTTTGAGACTTGGATTCCCTCCGTTACTCCCAATTATTTCCTTCTTAAATTTCAGCATATGCTTCGTATGTCGGTTTTGTTGTTTCGCGAAAAGGAATTCATATTTTGCCGTAGGAGACTTCAAATAATAAGCCGCTTGCTTCTATCGAAACTAGACTCATAGGACTGAAACACATAAGAAAATTTAGCACGAATCTCCTTTTGTATCAGCTGGAATTTATTTTCAAAGTCGATTTACACGCCTGGCCCATGTTTAGCTCACATCTTTGCGCACTCTGCGCAAAATTAATTGTATATCGAGATAGGAGCATCCAAATCATAGACCGTTTGCGGTGTCAAACAATAGACTTGGAGTTCTAAAACTCATATAAATTTCATGGCAGGTCTCTGTTCGGATTGTGAACAGAAAATTCACTAAGTCGATGCGGCCGCAGTGAATTTCCAGATCTGTGTACCTTCGACGAAAATAATTGTATCTTGAGCTTGGAGTGTCGGAATCACAATCCGTTCATTCTGTTAGAAATCAGGCTTAGAGATCTAAAACTCATATAAATTTCATAACAGAACGCTTTTTGGAATGTGAACAAAAAATGCGCGAAGTCGATGTTGCCGCAGTGAATCTCCAGATTCGCGTGCATATAGGAGTCTTTGTGGCATAAGACCTTCTTGATTAGTTAAAGTTCCATATCATGTATTCCCCGCATTTTTTTTGAAGCTTATGCGACTGAACTTAGAATGAAACTCTAAGCTGCCTACGTACCTCGGTGAAGAGGATCAAGTCATAACGTAGTTCAAAATAGGTGAGATTTTTTTTTTGGTGTCGTTCGCAGTTTAGGCTCGTGCGGGCCAGGAGCATTGCAGCATGCAGTTTAAGCTCGTGCATCAAGGAGCACCATGACTTGCAGTTCAGGCTCGTGCGTCAAGGAGCACCATGACTTGCAGTTTAGGCTCGTGCGTTGAGGAGCATCGTGACTTGCAGTTTAGGCTCGTGCGTTGAGGAGCATCATGACTTGCAGTTTAGGCTCGTGCGTTGAGGAGCATCATGACTTGCAGTTTTAGGCTCGTGCGTCGATGAGCATCATGACTTGCAGTTTAGGCTCGTGCGTCGAGGAGCATCATGACTTGCAGTTTAGGCTTGTGCGTCACAAGAAACAAAAACTAGCATAACTTAATCATTCTCAGCATGTGTTGCATACAGGAACACATATGATCAAATAAACATGCATTAATCAACTCAAACTCAGAGGAAACAATTGATATGGTTGAATTTTAGTCAATTAACTCATATCATCAAACTACATGTGATACAATATGAATTCATGTCAAGTCAGACCTAATTACTACCAGTTCAAGTCATGTGACAGTTTGAAGAACCTCAAAAACTACCAAGGTTCATGACATAGGCACACAGAAGCATAGGCTACCACAAACAGTCAGTAATAAGTGAAACATGGCTCATTTAGACACAAGGACCACAGAATAACATATGCTAGCAAGGATTTATTTTCAAGTACTGACCCTAACTTTGATATATATGAGATGAAAATAAGGCAAAAAAAAGAGTCATGGGGAGACAGTAAAGAAGAAAACCCAACATCTATCAGGCTAAGTAACAAAGAAGCAACATCAGATTATCTTAGGAGGTGGAGGGACAGAAGAGGTGGTATAAACCAATTATTAGAGAAAAGTCATGGTTTTAACCAGAAGATTTTAAGGAAATAGACAAGGATAAGGTAGAACAAACTTAATATAAGAGACCAACAACTAATCATATCCCTAAAACTAAGCATGAGAAGAAACAGGAGAGAAGAATTATTCAAACTACTAAAAGCTAGCAAAGAAAACTAGAGTCAAAACTTAAACATGCAAAGGAGATGTCGAAGACCAACAAGATTGAAAGGCCTAATACTAATAGAGGACAAAGACAAAGACAAAAGAAAGATATCAGAACAGGAATCCAAACAGAGAAGCAAACAAGCGAGATAGATATAGCAAATGACTAAACAACTAAACGTGTGAAGAATCATAGTCATGCTTTTAAACCTCAGAAACCACCAACCAAGAAGATAAAGAAGAAGAGATATATCTTTTAAAGCTAAGTAAACTACACATAATCGAAACAAAACAGAAAGAGATACAGAAATGAACAAGTTAAGAAACCCTAATACTAACAGACATACCACAGGATTAAAGAAAAGAAAAGCTTGGCAAAAATATCAGGACAGAAACAAAAGAAGACAAGAGGAAAACATGAAATGAATAGACAAAAAAGAAAACAAACATAGAGAGAGAGGGGGACTTAGCTTGCAGGGCCGGTCCCCTAAGCTTCCATTTCCTCTCTTTTTCACTCTCTTTTCAGACTCTTCTTTATTCTCTCTTTTTTCGTGATTTTCTTTTTCTCATTTTTTCTTTCTGGTTTTCTTTTTTTAGACTTCAAGATGAAGCCTTTTGGGGTTTTTGTCTGGAGTGGGGAGTATTTGGAAGGGTAAAGATAAGATCTTGAGAAGAAACTAGGTTTGAGTCGCCGGAGTTAGGGTTCCGGCGACTTTCTTTTGGATATTCGACGGGATTGGGGTAGATTCGAGGGAAGCCAGTGGGGTAGGGTGATAGATCAGGCTGTTGTGGTTCTTTTGGCGTTGGTTTGGAAAAGGTTCTCATTGTTTGGTGGTCACCGGTGGTAGGTTCCGGTGACCGGTGTTCTGGAGAAGGGGTCTATTTTAGGGGTTTTTTGGTGTTTTGAGGTGAGGACGATGATGATGAAGGCTTTTGGAGTATGGGGTGTGGCCAGAGACCACCGTGGAAGGTGGTGGCCTCCATGGCCGGTGAGGGTTGCAGACGGTTGAAGAAGACGACGAAGGAGAAAAGAGAGGAGTAGGGAGGCGACTAGGGTTAGATATTTGGCCAAAATGGTCGGCTTCTTCAGACAGAAGCCTTATATAGGCGGGGAGGCTAAGGAGATCCGGGCCGTTGGATTGATGGTGATCAACGGCTGTCGTTAGCGTTACTAAAACGACGCTGTATCGCTCGTAAAGAGACCAAGGCCATTGACCCTCAGATCATTTCAAACAGACGGCTAGGATTCGATCTCTCATATTTAATTAACTAATTAACTCCGCTATTTATCTCAGCCATTGGATTTATCAAAATTAACGGCTGAGATCTCCTATTTATTGAAGAAATGGACCGGAACCCTTGGGCTCAAACACTGGGCCAATAATTGGGACTGTATTTGGCCCAAATTTATTATACCCAACATATTTTTCTGATATTATTTATTTTTTATGTATTTTCTTTTCTATTTTTTTTTATTTTATGGAATATTATAAAAACCTAATTTCCTACTTATTCTAATTATCTAGTAATTTTTGGTAATTTTCTACTATTTTTCCTAATTTCCACTACTTAAAACTATTTTTTGCTAATTTTCTTCTTAAAACTAATCAATTTAAACAAACTAATTACCTAGCCTATTTTTTGATTTTTTCTAATTTCTAATTATATGTGGCTAATTTAAAACAAGGCACACAATTGCACTCAAAAATATATTTATTTAAATTTTGGAATTGTTTGCCCGACTCTTACATCCTTCGCCGCTACTTCCGCCGCCGTAACATTCTCCGGTGCCGCTTCCGGAGCCTCTCCTTTCAACTCCTTTGGCTTCGTCGCACACGCTCGCTTGATTATTTCAGAGAAAATAATCAAAACCAGAGACGCCTTTTTCTTCTTCTCTTTCTTTTATTTTCCCCTAGAGTTTTTGTTTTTTTTCTTTCACAAAAAAACGAGTTTGTGAAACCTGCAGCGGTAGCTGCGGCGGCGGCATTATCTGGTGGTCCTGCATATCGTTGATATTGTGAAGCGTTTAGCAGAAGCTTTAGTTTTTGCTTTTCTGTACTTTCTTCCGATCTCGCCTTTTTTTTCAAGTTTTCCTTTGCAGATTTAACCAAAAAGAGAGTTTTCGACTGGAAGAGCTTTTGGCATTTGGAAGCGAGGAGCAAAGCTACATCGGCCAAAACGAGTAGGTTTGGCGGCAGTTGACCCGGGCGCATCAAAGCTTACTTTCAGGTTTTTCCACCGGGAGTTGGTACCTCCCGATCTCTTGTTTATTCTGTACGTCTTTTTACGTATTTTAACTAGCATCTTGTGTGTGCTTTACTCTATCGTTATCTAGCAAGCATCCTTTTGCGTAATTCTATTAAAGTTCGTCTCTTTTACCGTAGTCTGTTGGAGGGATAGTGGCCGCGGCGGAGGATGGTACTGTAAGGTCATGTCCTCGGGGGTGGGGGTGGAGGTGAGCAGGGGGCATGGAGCGGTCCTGTGGGTAGGGCGGGAGGTTTGGGTGGGGAGAGGTTAAAGGACGCTCAGAGATTGAGGATCGGGTCGTGGAACGTAGGCACACTAACGGGTAAGTCCATTGAGTTGGCAAAGATTCTCCAAAAGAGGAGGGTCAACATAGCATGTGTGCAGGAAACTAGGTGGAAAGGGACGAAGGCGAGGGATGCAGATGAGTTTAAGTTGTGGTACTCTGGGGTTGAGAAGGGTAAGAATGGAGTAGGTATCTTGGTAGATAGGAATCTTAGGGAGTCCGTGGTTGAGGTTAGGCGAGTGGATGATAGGTTAATGTCTATTAAACTGGTTATTGGCGGTACTGTTCTCAATGTCATTAGCGCTTACGCGCCGCATGCAGGCCTAGCTGAGGAGGTTAAAAGGCGTTTTTGGGAGGGCTTGGATGAGTTGGTGAGTAGTATTCCCCAATCCGAGAAGTTAGTTATTGGAGGGGACTTTAATGGTCATATTGGGGCGGAGGCTGGTGGTTACGGTGAGGTGCATGGCGGCTTTGGCTTTGGGGTTAGGAACGGAGGGGCACTTCGCTGCTTGATTTCGCTAGGGCTTCGGAGCTTTTGATCGCGAACTCGTCATTTCAGAAGAGGGAGGAGCATTTGGTTACTTTCAAAAGTTCCACGGCGAGGACTCGGATTGATTACCTCCTCCTCAGAAGGAGCGATAGAGGGTTGTGCAAGGATTGCAAGGTTATTCCGGGAGAGTCCCTTTCAACTCTTCATAGACTCCTAGTGATGGATGTAGGTCTCTGGGTGAAGAGGAAGAGGAGGGGTTCTCGGGGCCGACCGTGGATTAGATGGGGAACTTTGAATAAGGAGAAAGCCCAGGAGCTGGAGAGGAAGCTAGTTGATGGGGGAGCTTGGAGTAGCACTGGGGAAGCGGACGCAATGTGGTCAGTGACGGCGAACTTGGTTAGGGAGGCTGCGCGAGATGTGCTTGGGGTAGCCAAGGGCTATTCAGGCAGGCACCAAGGTGACTGGTGGTGGAATGAGGTAGTCCAAGGAAAAGTGGAGGCGAAGAAGGCGGCGTTTGCTAAGTTGTCATGGAGCTTAAGCGAAGAAGAAAGGAGAGCGAACAAGGAGAACTACAAAGTGGCGAGGAAGGAAGCGAAACTAGCGGTCACGGAAGCTAAAAATGCAGCGTTTGGGCGCATGTACGAGGAATTGGGGGAGAAAGGCGGGGAGAGAAAGTTATTCCGGTTGGCTAAGGTGAGGGAGAGGAAGGCGCGGGATCTAGACCAAGTTAGGTGCATCAAGGACGAGGATGGTAGGGTTCTGACGGGGGAGTCGCAAGTCAAGCGGAGATGGCGGGAATACTTTCGAGACCTGCTTAACGAAGAGGGGGATCGAGTCTTAGAGCTAGGGGAGCTGGGGCATTCAGAGTGTCCTAGAGACCTCGGGCCCTGCAGGCGCATTAAGGAGGAGGAGGTCTTGAGGGCGTTGCGTAGGATGAGTAGGGGTCGAGCGACCTGGGCCAGACGAAATTCCGGTGGAGTTTTGGAAATGCATGGGTAGGTCGGGAGTGGAGTGGTTGTCCAGGTTGTTCAATGTGATCTTTAGGACCAAGAGGATGCCGGAGGAGTGGAGATGGAGTACAGTGGTTCCCTTGTACAAAAACAAAGGGGATATCCGGTGTTGCAACAACTATAGGGGTATCAAATTAATAAGTCACACCATGAAGGTCCTGGGAGAGGGTGATCGAGGCGAGGGTGAGGGAGATGTCATCTATATCCGTGAACCAGTTTGGTTTCATGCCGGGTCGCTCTACTACAGAAGCTATCCACCTTGTGAGGAGGGTGGTGGAACTGTTCAGGGATAAGAGGAAGGACCTGCATATGGTGTTTATCGACTTGGAGAAGGCGTACGATAAGGTCCCTAGAGAGGTTCTGTGGAGATGCTTGGAGGCGAAGAGCGTGCCAGAAGCCTACATCGGAGTGATCAAAGACATGTATGATGGAGCCAAGACTAGGGTTAGGACGGTGGGTGGCGACTCGGACCATTTTCCGGTGGTTATGGGGCTACATCAAGGATCTGCGCTAAGCCCTCTCTTATTTGCCTTGGTAATGGATGCTCTAACTCGCCATATTCAAGGGGATGTGCCATGGTGTATGCTCTTTGCGGACGACATAGTCTTGATAGACGAGACGAGGGCTGGTGTTAATGCGAGGTTGGAGGTCTGGAGACAGACCCTCGAGTCTAAGGGTTTTAAACTAAGCAGGTCTAAGACAGAATATCTAGAGTGCAAGTTTAGCGCCGAGTCGAGCGAAGTAGGCTGGGACGTGAAGCTGGGATCTCAGGTCATAGCCAAGAGGGACAGTTTCAGATATCTTGGATCAGTGATTCAAGGGGACGGAGAGATTGACGGGGATGTCACTCACCGTATAGGGGCGGGGTGGTTGAAGTGGAGGCTCGCATCAGGAGTCTTGTGTGACAAGAAAGTTCCACAGAAACTCAAGGGGAAGTTTTATAGAGCGGTGGTTAGACCTGCCATGTTGTATGGGGTGGAGTGTTGGCCCGTGAAGAACTCTCATGTCCAGAGAATGAGAGTTGCGGAGATGAGGATGCTCAGGTGGATGTGCGGGCTCACCAGATTAGATAAGATTAAGAATGAAGTTATTCGGGAGAAGGTGGGGGTGGCCCCGGTGGATGAGAAGATGCGAGAAGCGAGACTCAGGTGGTTTGGGCATGTGCGGAGGAGAAGCCCTGATGCACCGGTGAGGAGTTGTGAGCGACTGGCGGTTTATAAAATGAAGTAGCGGCAATTAGTTTATTGACACTAAATAATTGCCACTAAAAAACATTTTTGTTGTAGTGTTAAGGGTCATGACCTTGATAGGAAAGTTTGGAGGTCTAGTATTAGGGTTGTAGGGTAGGGCCTTCTAGAATTCTTAGTACTTCTGTTAGGGGCTGAGTGGGGTTTGGTAGCGATCTCTATAGTTAATTAATGTATTGTGTTGTGCCTTTTATGGTAGTAACCGATTGGTATTATTACATGTCATTCTACTTTTGGTTTTATGTTTAGATAATTATTTATTTGATTTATCCCGGATTTACTAACATTGTTTTGTTTTGTTTCGTTTGTTGATTTTCTCTCTCTTTTTCTGAGCCGAGGGTCGGCCGGAAACAGCCTCTCTACCCTTTCGGGTAGGGGTAAGGCCCGTGTACGTATTACCCTCCCCAGACCCCACTTTGTGGGAACATACTGGGTAGTTGTTGTTGTTGTTGTTGTTTTGTCTCTAAAAGAAAAGAAAAGTCCTAAACAATTACATGCTTAAAAGGCTACTCTATATTAGTAGAAAAGGTGTTCCCTTGAATGACAAATTTATTCTTCAAATTATAAAGCTAACTACAATTTGACAAAAACTAATAAAATAGAAAATAACAACAAATATTAATCAACAGTGTAGTTCGGGAAGGTCTGGTAGTTAAAAACTGCCAGACTTACTGTTGCATTGACACTGTTGAGACTTGCCGACTTACTCCTTATTACACCGGGAGGAAAAATGTAAAATGAAGAAGCTATTCTAAGCTATGATCCTATAATTACAATTGTTCCTAATCTAGCTTTTGCTCCTCCTTCTCTTTTTCTTGGTTTTCTGTGATGCCGACTCTCTTTTTTGCTGATTTTCTTTTATGCCGACTCTTTTTTTGTTGATTTTATTTCTTGTTTTCCTCTTCTTTTTTTTTGATTTTCAATGGTACTTCTTGTCCTCGAGCTAAAACCTGCTCAAAACAAAACAAAAACAACAAACTTTTTCTTCTGCCCCAGTGTGGGCTTTTAGCTAACATAAAACCAAAATTGCAAGAAGTAAATATGCTAAAAAGTATTCTCTTGTTAGAAGGTGGGCGCCTAACAGAAATTAAATGTGCAATGCAGAAAAGTATTCCCTTGTTAGATAGGTGGGCGCCTAACAGAAATTAAACGTGCAATGCAAAAAAGTATTCCCGTGTTAGAAGGTGGGCGCCTAACAGAAATTAAACGTGCAATGCGGAAAAGTATTCCCGTGTTAGAAGGTGGGCGCCTAACAGAAATTAAACGTGCAATGCAGAAAAGTATTCCCGTGTTAGAAGGTGGGCGCCTAACATAAATTAAACGTGCAATGCAGAAAAGTATTCCCGTGTTAGAAGGTGGGCGCCTAACAGAAAAAGTATTCCCGTGTTAGAAGGTGGGCGCCTAACAGAAATTAAACGTGCAATGCAGAAAAGTATTCCCGTGTTAGAAGGTGGGCGCCTAACAGAAATTAAACGTGCAATGAAAAAAATATTCCCTTATTAGAAGGTGGGCGCCTAACAGAAATTAAACGTGCAATGCAGAAAAGTATTCCCGTGGTAGAAGGCGGGCGCCTAATAGAAATTAAACGTGCAATGCAGAAAAGTATTCCCTTGTTAGAAGGTGGGCGCCTAACAGAAATTAAACGTGCAATGCGGAAAAGTATTCCCGTGTTAGAAGGTGGGCGCCTAACAGAAATTAAACGTGCAATGCAAAAAAGTATTCCCGTGTTAGAAGGTGGGCACCTAACGGAAATTAAACGTGCAATGCAGAAAAGTATTCCCGCGTTAGAAGGTGGGCGCCTAACAGAAATTAAATGTGCAATGCAAAAAAGTATTCCCATGTTAGAAGGTGGGCGTCTAACAGAAATTAAACGTGCAATGCAGAAAAGTATTCCCTTATTAGAAGGTGGGCGCCTAACGGAAATTAAACATGCAATGCAAAAACGTATTCCCTCAGCCTGATGACTGGGGAGTGGATTTTAAAAGATGCGACCTTCCTCTTTTTGGTATTTTCTTTGACCAATTGTCTCTCACCTGTGAATTTTTCAACTTATTGGCAAACTTTCTCTTTTTAGTGTTTTCTATTTTCCACATTGGTCACATTCACTTTAAGGTGATTAGTGACAATTTGTTCCTGCATGCATCATGAAAGAAAATTTATTAGATATAAACTGCCGGCAACTGGCATCTGCCGTCCCTGCCTCTTATTGCTTTCCTCTTTTTTTGCTTTTTCTCCTGGTGTGTGGCTTTTCAGCTTCCTATCTCTTGCGAACTCTTTTTGTATTTTCTTACTTTTCCTTTTTTGTTTTGTTTTCTTTTCCTTTGGCCATGTTTGCCAAACTTCTTTATTTCCTCCTCAACTCTTCTTTCTTTCTGATCCAGTGTTGTTTCAGCTTTCGTTATCAGGAGCTGGTAGTTAGCTCTCAAAAGGTAAACAATGAAATGCAGAAAAATGAAAGAGGGTAAGGGTGTTTTGGAGAGATGATAGAACTTATCCGGGCGTTTGCTGGCTGATTCCGCTGACCATGCCATGTATTTAAACTCCGACCCAGTTCGTTCCAATCATTATTCTGACTCCAAAATTATCTTCAACCCAAACCGATACTATTTTTTGTTGTCTTTTCTCTTTTCCTCATAATCCTTACGATCGCCCTACGGTGCCTCGAAAGATTTTCACCAATAGGACTCTCTCATTTATTCTCTCAACCTCACAATTGCCTTACAGTGCCAGTTAAGTTTTTCACTGATGAGACTCCCTCATTTTATTTCTCTCAAACTCACAATCGTCTCACAGTGCCGGTTAAGGTTTTCACCGATGAGACTCTCTCATTTTTTCATTTTTTCATTTTTCCTTTTGTATTTTGTTTTCTATACCACGGGTGTTATCCGATGTCTTGCTCGTCCTTCATTGCATCTGTTATTATTTTGGAATTGATCAGAAGGTCTTTCTTTGGACCGTAACGTAGCTTTTGGATGGGTTAAGAAAGAAAGGTATAAAGGCTCAAAATTTACGAGGGTTCAAAAATATTTTCAACTCTCGGAATTTATTCAACATAACTTCTGCCCTAGTTTCAATATGTGGGGAATTTTTGGATTTTTCTTTCTTGTGATTGAACCTCAGAGAGACTGCCTACGTACCCTTTCGGGATCAAGTCAGACGTAGTTCATCCAACGTCATTAGTTAGATGGATTTCTTTTTGACTTTTCCCGATTTCTTTGTCTTTTTCTTTTTTTTTCTTCCTTTTTTTTTCTTTTTTTTTCTTTTTTTTTCTTTTGGTCATCATTTCCCATTTTGTCAATTTTAACCTTCATTTTCCTTATTGCGCTATAAGCGATTCCGAGAGAGGGATATGAAAAAATATATTCATTAAGGCTCAAAGGGGTTGTCATTGGATAAAGTGTTTGGATAGAGAATAAAACGCCTTCGTCATTTCAATTCCAAAATCACAACAAAATACAAAACATACAATTGAAAATGAGTCATACATAGTATCTTTTGATCGCATTTGAATTGATAGCAGTCTCTACGCATTTTCCTTCAACATCTGTTAAATATAATGCCCCATTAGACAACACCCGCGATACCATAAACGGTCCCTACCAATTTGGCGCAAATTTGCCCTTTACCTCGGCCCAATGCGGTAAGATACGCCTCAGTACGAGTTGTCCGACTTCAAACTTCCGAGGTCGTACCTTCTTATTGTACGCTCTGGCCATCCTTCGTTGATACAACTGCCCATGGCAAACTGCGGCCAATCTCTTTTCATCAATCAGACTTAATTGTTCCAGCCGGCCTTTTACCCATTCTTCGTCATCTATGCAGCTTCAGCTATGATCCGTAATGATGGTATTTCTATTTCTGCGGGTATAACAGCCTCTGTCCCATACACCAGTAAGTAAGGTGTGTTCCGATAGAAGTACGCATTGTCGTGCGTTAACCCATGAGAGAAAATGGTAACTTTTCATGCCACTGCCTGGATCCCTCCACCATTTTCCTCAGGATCTTCTTGATATTCTTATTTGCCGCTTCTACTGCCCCATTTGCCTTTGGCCTATAAGGTGTGGAATTGTGATGTGTGATCTTAAATCTCTCGCAAACTTCCGCCATGAGGTGACTATTTAGATTGGCTCCGTTATCTGTGATGACCACCTTGGGAATTCCAAACCGGCATATAATATTCTCATGCACAAAGTCAACCACCGCTTTCTTTGTCACTGCCTTGAACGTCTTTGTCTCAACCCACTTGGTGAAATAATCGATTGCAACCAAAATGAATCTATGACCGTTGGAAGCTGCTGGATCTATCGGACCGATAACATCCATGCCCCAGGTGACAAAGGGCCATGGTGCAGACATTGTATGCAACTCATAAGGCGGGGAGTGGATCAGATCTCCATGTACCTGGCACTGGTGACATTTCCTCACATATCTGATACAATCATGCTCCATAGTGAGCCAATAATACCCAGTTCTCAAAATCTTCTTTGCCAGGACGTATCCGCTCATGTAGGGTCCACAGGCTCCAGCATGTACTTTAATCATAATCTCATCAGCTTGTTGCGCATCTACATACCTCAACAACCCGAGATCAGGTGTTATTTTGTATATAACTCCTCCACTGAGAAAAAATCCATTAGCCAAGCGCCTGATAGTTCTTTTCTGATCTCCAGTGGCCTGCTCCCGGGTATTTGCCAGCTTTCAGGTATTCCTTGATGTCTTGATACCACGGTTCTCCATCCAATTCTTCTTCAACAGCAAAGCAGTAAGCATTTTGATCACGAACTTGGATCTGGAGTGGATCTATATATGTCTTATCCGGATGATGCAGCATAGAGGACAGTGTGGCCAAAGCATCTACAATCTCATTGTGCATTCTTGGGATGTGTTTGAATTCTATGAACTGGAATCTTTGGGACAACTCATGCAGACAATACCGGTAAGGTATCAATTTCAAATCCCTTGTCTCCCTTTCTCCCTGGATTTGGTGTACCAAGAGATCCGAGTCACCCATGACCAAAATCTCTTGAATACCCATGTCTATTGCCATCCTTAATCCCAACATACACACCTCATATTCGGCCATGTTGTTGGTACATAAAAATCGAAGCTGAGCTATGACGGGATAGTGTTGACCCGTACCTGAAATGAGTACCGCTCCGATACCAACGCCCTTGCTGTTTACGGCTCCATCGAAGTACATTTTCCATCCTGGCTTCTCATCTTGTTCTATTTCCTCGACATTCATAGCCTCCTCATCCGGAAAGTATGTCTTTAAAGGCTCATATTCATCATCCACTGGATTCTCTGCTAAGTGGTCCGCAATTGCTTGCGCCTTCATTGTCGTACGAGTCACATAGATAATGTCAAATTCTGTGAGCAGAATCTGCCATTTAGCAAGTCTTCCTGTAGGCATAGGGTTCTGAAATATGTACTTTAGAGGATCCAGTCGTGATATCAAGTATGTGGTGTATGCTGACAAATAATGCTTTAATTTCTGAGCCACCCAGATCAACGCACAACAAGTTCTTTCTAGCTAAGTATATTTCACCTCGTAAGATGTGAACATCTTACTGAGGTAATATATAGCTTGCTCTTTCTTGCCCGTCTCGTCGTGTTGGCCTAGCACACAACCAAAGGAGTTGTCAAGCACTGTCAAATATTCCTTGATCTTGTCAAAGGCTTCCTGAAGGATTGGCCAAATATTCCTTGATCTTGTCAAAGGCTTCCTGGCATTCGTCGGTCCATTTCACTGCTGCATCTTTCTTTAACAACTTGAAGATCGGCTCACATGTTGATGTCAACTGAGCGATGAACCGGCTAATGTAGTTTAACCTCCCCAATAAGCTCATTACCTCCTTCTTGTTCTTCGGCGGAGGTAGACTTTGGATAGCCTTGATCTTTGATGGATCTAGTTCAATATCTGCCGACTCACTATAAACCCCAACAACTTCCCTGATGGTACTCCGAAGGCACACTTCACAGGATTGAGCTTTACATTGTACCTCCGGAGTCTCTGGAAAAACTTTCTCAAATCCCTCACATGATCGAGTTGCTTTTTGGACTTTATGATGACATCGTCCACATATACTTCAATTTCTTGGTGCATCATGTCATGAAACATCATGGTCATTGCCCTCATGTAAGTTGCCCCGGCATTCTTCAATCCAAACGACATTACTCTATAACAATACGTTCCCCAAGGTGTAATGAAAGCGGTTTTCTCCGCGTCTTCTTCGTCCATCAAGATCTGGTGATAACCTGCATAACAATCTACAAATGAACCGATCTCATGCTTGGCGCAATTGTCGATCAATATGTGGATGTTTGGTAATGGGAAATCATCTTTTGGACTAGCTTTGTTGAGGTCTCCGTAGTTCACACACACTCTGGTTTTTCCATCTTTCTTTGGGACTGGCACAACGTTCGCCAACCAGGTGGGGTATTTGGTGACTCGTATGACCTTTGCCTCAAACTGCTTATTCACCTTTTCTTTTATCTTTACACTAATGTCCGTTTTGAATTTCCGCAACTTTTGCTTTACTGGCCGGTATTCGGGGTAGATAGGCAACTTGTGTACCACCAGATCAGTGCTAAGTCCGGGCATGTCATCATAGGACCAAGCAAAGATGTCCTTAAACTCATGCAACAACCTTATCAATTCTTCCCTGAGGGGTGTCTCCAAATGAACACTAATCTTTATTTCCCGGACATTATCTTCACTCCCCAAATTGATGGATTCTATATCACTCAAATTTGGTTTGGGCTTTTCCTCGTATTGGTTCATGTCCTTACTTATTTCCTCCAGGGCTTCCTCATCCTCACATTCTATCTCACTATCCTCCTCAATTTCTTGTATGGTAATGCGACTGTCAGAACTGGGTCGAGAATCCTTCACGCATGACATGGCATCAGAATCAACACATACAGAACTGTACAGAAGAAAAAATAAAAAAAATAAGGCAAAAAATGAAGAAAAAGGAAAACTGCATTTTCATTGATAAAAAGATGAACAAAGTTCGGGATACATTTTGATTTTTCTTTTCATGAGGGGTGGGAGAACTACAAAAAGTAACAATTATTTTTCTGGGAAAGCGATGATAAAATTTTCAGAGCTAACTACCAAGACTCCTTCCTGATAGGGAAAGGAGTGGCTTCCCAATTGTTCAGCATGACGCCATATCCCACAAACTGCACATCCATTTTGCTAGTGCCTTCCCCCATCTCAACCATGTTCACATCCCCAAATATCTTCTCAAATTTCCTCAGAAGCTCTCCATCGGGTCGGGTCTCGATGTACCTTGACGCAACAGATGTCCGGTTTTTAGTACCAGGCTTGGTGAAGGTATCGGATAGTTTGGGTATAGGCTTAGGCAGGGTCCAGTTCTTTTTGGTCTTGGAGGCTCTCTGGATGTCGGCATAGGTGGGTTTGAACCCTAAGCCGAAAGTACCTTTGTTCTCTGGCAATTGAATCGGTTAAGTGACCCCTTGCAAAGCTTTGCCCAGCCCCTTTCCTGGCGCGAACCCGTTTTTAAGCATCTCCCAGGCCACCATTACAGCAGTAGGTGCTACCATAGGGATCGGCAATTTCTCTCCTTCAGCAATTTTGTTTACTACTATGGTATTTGTCACCTGGTAGACCCAAGGTCCCCTATCTCCAACGGCATCATCAAATGGCATCACAACATTGCAGGTATTTTCTTCTCCATGCACCACAATTTCTTGTTTCTCCCACTCGAATTTGACCATCTGGTGTAAAGACGACGACACTACCTTGGTCGCATGGATCCATGGTCAACCCAGCAGTAAATTATAGGACACAGCAATGTCCAACACCTGAAATTCCATAGTAAAATCCATAGGCCCAATGGTCACTTCCAAGACAATGTCTCCCAACGTGTTCTTACCTCCACCATCGAATCCTCTCACATTTATACTATTCCTCCGAATTCTATCCGGACTGACATTCAGCTTCCCCAGAGTTGACAACGGGCAAATATTTGCGCTTGAACCATTATCTATCAGTACTCTGGTCACCACCGACTCCTCACTTTTCATCGTAAGATAAAGCGCCCTATTGTGCTCGGTTCCCTCAACAGGCAATTCATTATCTGAGAACGTAATCTTATTAGACTCGAAGATCTTACTGGTAATCTTTTCAAGGTGACAGACTGAGATCTTCTCTGGAACATGAGCCTCGTTCAGTATCTTCATCAGAGCTTTCCTATGTTCTTCCAAATATATTAACATCGAGAGCAAAGAGATCTGCGCGGGGGTTTTCCTCAGTTGTTCGACTATGGAATAATCTTGCGATTTTATCTTTTTGAGGAATTCCTCCGCCTCTTCCTCGGACACAGGCTTCTTCAACTGATTCTCTTTCACTGTTTTCATTCTTCTTAACTCTTCTGGGGCAAAACACCTCCCAGACCGAGTCAGACCGTGAGTTTCATTGATTTCTCCGGATACCTCTTTCCCTTTATAGATCACTGCTACCTTGTTGTAATTCCAAGGTACAGTCTTCGTGTTTACTACCGGCATTTGCACCACCGGTCTTATGATCACTGGTTCCACACTCGCGCCTTTCACTGTTAATATCGGCTTCACGCCTGGTACTATAACCTTCAAATTCTCCACCACTACTGGCCTTTTTACTGGTTCCTCAACAATCACTTTTCCTTTCTCGGCTTCCTTTTCCATTCTGCTACTGGCTTTAATCATCATAACAGACTGAGACGGCTTCCGACTGCTCTCATCCTACGCCAATTCTATCATATGTGTTTCATGGTGAGCTGGTAGTGGGTTTTGCGTGATGTTTGGAGCCTCCGGAGCTTGCACTTCAATTCTCCGACTATCAATAAGATCCTGGATAGCATTCTTCAGCTACCAACACTTTTCAGTATCATGTCCTGGTGCTCCTGAACAATACTCACACCTGACAGATTGATCAATGTTTTTCGGAGGTAGGTTTGGAAGTTTAGACTCAATCGGGCTCAACATCCCCAATTCTTTTAATCTGTGATAGAGGCTGGCATATGATTCCCCCAACGGGGTGAATGTTTTCTTTGCCCTATTCCTCCATTATAGGTCAGGCCTGGGTCTGTTTGGGTTTATGTAGGTTCTAGAAGTAGGATATGTGTTTTGTGTGTGGTAGACATTATGTGGGGCTTGGGCTCTCCATACATGTGGCGGTGGTGGTGAGTAGGTTTGGGCTTGTGGGTGGTGGTAATGCGGGGCAGTTGGTGGGTAATATGGTGGCGGCGGGTTATATGTGGTTGGTGTATTGTATGGGGTTGGTGGGTTATATGTGGTTGGCGGGTTGTATGGAGTTGACGGGTTTGGTGAGTATGGACGGTATGGTCTGGGTGGGTTATGATGCTGGTTACGGTTCCAAGGCCTACTTTCCACAACTGCTATCTCTTCTTTTTTCCTCTTTCCAATTGCTCCTCCATTCCCAGTCTATATTGCTTGATTTGTGGCCTTAATTGCCGAAAAACTCATGATCTTGTTCGTTTTCAAACCTTCCTCAACAAAACTCCCCATCTTCACAACCTCATTGAAACTTTTTCCAATTGCTGACACTAAATGACCATAATAAGTAGGCTCCAAAGCCTGTAGGAAACAATCTACCATTTCTCCTTCCTTCATCGGTGGATCTACCCTTGCAGCCTGTTCCCTCCACCTGAAACCAAACTCCCTGAAGCTTTCTCCTGGCTTTTTCTCCATCTTCATAAGTGATAGTCTATCTGGTATGATTTCCAGATTGTATTGAAAATGATTCGCGAAGGCTTGAGCAAGTTCATCCCAGACGAACCACCTGGTATGATCCTGGCGAGTATACCACTCTAAAGCAGAACCGCTTAAACTTTGGCTAAAATACGTCATCAACAGCTCATCCCTGCCTCCTGTACCTCTCATTTTACTGCAATATCACCTGAGGTGGGCCACTGGGTCCCCATGTCCGCTATACATATCAAACTTCGGCAACTTAAATTCAGCAGGAAGTTGCACTTCAGGGAACATACACAAATCCTTGTATGCCACGCTCACTTGCCCTCCCAATCCTTGCATATTGCTAAAGGCGTTTTCCAAACTTTTCACCTTCCTAGCCATCTCCTCTTGCCCTGCATTTTTAGCAGGCTTTTCTTCGCTCATTTCCATCAGCGGGGTACGAGATTCGTGTTGTCGAAAGGTTGGCTCCGGTGGGTAGTAATGAGGATCTTGTATTTGGAACATTGGTTCACTAGATGATTTGTGCAGGGTGGCAGGTGGAGGTGGCACATACACTGGAGCAACTTGGGGTGGATGGGATGGTACTTGTTTTGTTGGAGGTGGTGGTACTTGGGAAGTGGAGGCATAATAGTGATGGTAGTCAGGGTATGTAGAGGGTGCATTCAATGTGGGTGGTTCATGATTGGGGTTATCTGGAGGGATATATGTGGGATTGGCAGGGTAAGTTGGCAGGGCTTGACCTCTAGACCAAGCCTGATACATTTCGGCCATCTGCTGCTTTAATTTGTACATCTCTTCCTTCACCCCCGCTACGTCCACAATTTCTTCCTCTTGGGCGGGATCCATGACAGTTGCCTCAATTTCTTGCGACACAGATTTTGTCATTTTCTTATATCTCGTGTTGTAAGGGTGAGTAGCCAGAATGCCAGTTGCCACAAAAATCTGAAGCTCAAACATCAACGCCCATTAGTTGTTAGCGCATGAAGAGATAAGATGCAACGACTTTAAAATAAACACATTTTCCTCAAGTCGTCATGCATCATCCCGGCCTTCACTTATTTGAACCAATCATCTCTTTTTTTTCACTTTTTCTCTCTCTCTCTCTTTTTTTTCTTTTGCATTTCATAATTGCGTTCCTATTTATTTGCCTATCGTAATTTAAAAGAGATAACATAAAGCAGAAGGATTGACAACAACTCTTGATTTTCATTGATAATTCAAAAACATCGGTTTACAAGATGATGTTGTAATGCTAATGCAAAGAAATATAAAAAAAATAAGATGCATGCCCTATGAATACATTAATGCTCCTAGTGCCCGCGAGACATCGTTCATTCTTGCCGCGGGCCTATATGCTAATCCCTTTTGGAGCCTATCCAGGTCAGACATGACTTGTTGTACGAAGAACTTCACCGCTGATACAAAGGTTCCTCGGGACATATCTTCACACAATTGACTCTTCCGGGTGATGTATTGAGCAATACGAACAATCTTCTCTCGAATAACTCCTTTTTCTTGAAGCAATCAGCTTATCTGTTCAGTGCGAGCATCTAAGGTATGTTGGTTATCCTTCTGTATTTGCTGCAGCTCCAACTCTAGTCGAGCCATAGTTGTGTAACAATGCTCTCTCTCTTCTTCGAGATCCTTGATAATCTTGTTACTTTTAACTGTGGCTGAAACCATTTTCTTCTTTAGCCGAGCTACCTCAAATTCATGCTTATCTTGTAACTGCCGAACCAACTTGGCTCTTTCCTCAGCATCTCTGGCTTTTTGCTTCCGAGCCTTGACAAATTCCTTTTCGGCCTTGTCCAAGTCAAAGCTGTAGTCATTCACTTTGCGCCGGAGAGTCTCAATCAATTTCTCGTCCCGGGCTAAGCGAACGGGGGTCTCGGATGCAATTTTCATTTGAGCAACCTGAGCCTTTAACATTTCGTTTTCTTTCTTCAGCTGCTTTTTCTCTCCTTCATCAGATGCTGCCTGTAAACCACTTTCAAACTGGAGATTTCTCAATTGTTCTTCCAACAAGCTGATCTTGGCCTTGTATTCTCTTTCTTTGGCCGCCCAATTCTGATTTTCCTTAGATTGCTCCACCAAATCTTGCAGGTGAGGTCTTTTCGAAAGCCGTTCATGCTCAACACCCCGTCGATACCACGTGAAATATCCCGACGATACTTCTCCCCAAGCTCTATTTTGCACACAAGTATCCACTTTCAGGTTTTGGCACTCATTCCAAATTTGACGGATCTTTGCTTCCGGGAATTGCCCATCCGGACCAATTTCTATAGCTTGCGAACTGAGGTCCCCGTCTCTCGGAATAACTTGACATCTACCCAACTGTCGCAGGGCCCTGTATGGGGAGTAAGGTTGGATGCTTTTTAAGCCCATGATCAAGAAAGGTGACCCTTCTGTCGGCATGTATATTATCTCGTCAAGAGGTAGCCAATCATATGTCCAATCGATCTGGCCATCAGTCCTTGGAGATACCGGGTATTTTCCTTTTAAGGGGACCTCATTCTTCCCTATGTAGAAAGCAATTTCCTCCAGAGTAGGAGTGAGTTCAAAATCGGGGAGATGTAGTACATTGTGTGCCGGGTCCCAATATGTGACCAATGCTCTAATCACGTCGCCTCGGGGAATTATGTCCAATAATCCCGTAAGATCTTTCAAGTAACCCTTGACCCAGTCCTGATTTTCCAATCCCGTGTCTTGCCACCACAATTTCAACTCCAAAGGGATTTTATTCATTAAGGAGAAATGTTCATTCATCATTGTGCTCATCCTGCACATTTATTAAGGCGATTTTATTTAGAAAAGAGAAAATTCTTTTTCAATGCAAGTTTTCATTTTTGAAAGAATCATGGCTCTCGAAGTGGCCATTTTTGCCAAAACAGCCTTCCGGCATCCTTTCGGAACATTCGGCCGTTTCCAAAAATAACAATCACTTCGATTATTTGAAAAGAAAAAATCTTTTTGGTCTTTTTTCTAAAAGTGTGGTTGGACCCATTTAAGGGTTGCCTACGTATCCCACCTAATGGCGAGAATCAAACCTGCGTAGTTCGGTCAGATTAATTGACCACTTATTTCAACAAACAAAACCATTGTTTTTTTCAATTTTTCGTATTTTCCAGATACCCATTTTCACTAATTCTTGTTTCTCTCTCCTTTTGTTTTTTTAACAAATTTTCTAACCTCGGGATTTTTGCCGGTCCGCATAACAATCAAGGACAATAATAATGCAACAGATAATATGCTCGGTCTTTTTCAAATACCGGGTCACCTGTCCTAGACGGACCCAACCCCTGTGTTGAGTCCCCTAAGTCAGATATGGTGCAAATAATCGTCCTAGACCTATGTTCAAAATCTTACGGTTTCATAGAATGCTAGACCGTGTACCCGAGCGGACAACTCGAATTGAGGAGGGGGCTACGTACCAGTGACTCGCGAAGTCAATCGGCTTTGTAACTTGTCCGGCCTCTATTTTCTTAATTTTTGGTGACTTAATAGAAAGGGGAGTCTCAACCAGTAAGCATATCCCCGGGGGCGAAGAAGAGAAGGGTTTTCGGCATAATTTTTTATATACAATCCACATAATATCAAAGCGATAAAGCACATAGCATGTCGTTCAAATCATATAGTGAAGTCAAACAATATCACGAACGGCGATTCTAAGGAGCTCGAGTTCTTAAACCCTGAAACCGAAGTTCAGGGTTGGGATCCCCCAGCAGAGTCGCCAGAGCTGTCACACCTCCCATTTTACTACCCCACACCGGAAAAGCATATAAATACGCTTATAGGGTATACCTCGATGTTCAAATACCCGAGACGGATATAATAGCATAGAGGAAGGAGTTTTTCCATTTAAAGGACAATCGGTTCGGGATTTTGTTATAATTAATCAGAGTCGCCACTTGAGATAATAATGGTGTCCCAAGTCACCGGTTAATCCCGAATCCGAGGAAATTGACTCTTTCAAAAAATGTCTGCGAAACAAAGATCTGGTTAAGGAATTCTGTTAACCCGGGAGAAGGTGTTAGGCATTCCCAGGTTCCGTGGTTTTAGCACGGTCGCTCAATTGTCGTTCTCAACTCTTGTTTGACCCCAATATAGATTTTAACAAAATGTAGTGCTTTTTACTTAAATAATTTTACGGAATTTGCGACATCGCGAAAATACGCCTCGAGTCACACTGCAACCAGTACGCCCGTGACTTTCGGTATATTTCAGCTTTGTCGAGATTTAAGATTTGAGTTGTACCAAGTGCACACTCGTTCAAAGGAAAGTACGCTAAATCGTGCCTTAAATAGTCTATCGGCTTTTAAGTTGTTAGGGAGAAGCTATGGAATTCGCTATTAGCTTTCCCGAATCTATTATAAATTATTTCATTACTAAAGGGGGCCCCGTTTGTTTAATGTCGGGCGAGGCTCGTCCCAATTATCATTAAGGTTCAATCCTAATACTTAGCTATATTTTCTATGAATGTTCTTTCCTTAGCCGTGTTTGATACTAGATATTCCATGCCCTTATTATTTCTGTTGTTATTGAGCCTGGATTCTGGAACAATCCTCAGTAAAATACCACATATGTCCAGGTCTTAATGACCCAGATCAGGCCTAGGCTTTTAGCCATTGGCCCAGCGAATTTACTAATACAATCCAGGCCCACATTGTATATCAGGCCCAGACCAGATCGAAATAACAAAAGCAGAAATGTAGAATTCATAGTAAAACAGACACACAGGATTAAAAATGAGATCAAAATACTTTTATTTATCAGAAGAAAGAAAAACCATTGTACAAGATGATCAATGTTAATTCTAGATTACAACTAATTGATGTATATATGAATGAACTACTATTATTCCTTTGTTTTCTGCTAAATGACCTATAACAACAAGGAAATTACTTATGCTAAGAAAAGAAGAAAAAGCGATTCAACTATGTGAGATAGTATTTAAACAATCCAATTACATACTAATGATAACTAGATTATCTAAGGCTAAGTGATCTGATGATATGTACACAATTATATTATTGATTCTAATACGACTTAGCTTATGCAGTGTCACAGACCCAGTTGCGAACGATTTATCAATTCTTCTAACTATTCCTCTCCTTTTGGACTTGTTTGTATCTACATACTAATTCACAGATATGATTAACTATCGATGTTAATACGAGCCAAGCTTATTTGATGTTATCAAAGTCAGTTTCCCCAGTTGTTACTTCATCTGGTTGTTTCCTCTTTTAACTTACTCAAATCCAGATATTGATCAACAGAACAGACTAACTATGTGAGCATGATTGATAATTCTATTATGAGCTTGTTGTTATTAATTCATGTGAGGGTCATTTAACTTTGTTTTATGGGTTTTACCTACTTAAATAAGTGATGTGCGATCTATGACTACACTACTACTATAATACTAGTTATTACATGGTTTTTGTTTTGGTCTTTCTACTAATACATACTACATTACAATTCAAATTATAAATATACACTAGTACTAAAACTAATGAAAAGAAAAATACATAACATCACATGAATTTAAAACTGGAACTTCATTTCATTCAGCAATTCATCATTACAGCTTCATTTGAACAAAGAATGTACCTGAATCAGCAAAGAAGCCAATGAGTCTAAGGGTTAAGCGAGTAAGACACAGTAGAAGACTCAAACAGGCGGATGCAACAGTGGAATTGAATGCCAAATGAACGAGACAACACAACAATCAGCAAATAGGAAACCCAGCAACAGCAAACAGAATCCAAGCAATACTCAAGCAGAAAACCCCGAGAACAGATGACTATCAGATGCTCTCACTTCAAATTTCCCGAAAAAACTACTTGCTATATTACTCCTTTTCTCTGAACTTTTCTTATCAAAAGCCAGCCCCTATTTCACTCTTTTTGGGAGTACTTATAGGAAGGGAGGGGCTGATGACTTGGGGAGAAAGTATGGGATTAAATCCCACTTCTCCCCCTTTAAAATTATCAAACTTACACTAAGACCCACATTTCTGTTATCAAATCCGTTCCAGCATGTGCTGGAAGGTTCTAAAAGATTCCTTTTTAGGGCTTTTTACCAAAGTATCCCTAAGGGTTAAAGATTTTTACAGATTTGTCTTTTTAGGGAGACCACTATACCCTTAAACATCTGCAAAATTGCAGAAATCAGGGGTACAAATGACTCCCTTAACCCTATATGCTCTATGAAATTCACTGTTTTACCAATTCAAGTTCCCTATATGCCCTTAAAGGCATAGCTGAATTACCCGACCTACCTAGGTCAGGTTTTCAGAATTTTGGGGTTTGTTTAACTAATGGCCAATCCTTGCATTGGTATTTAAGGACTGGCCAATTCTACTTTAAGGAACTATTTCAATTTTAGCCTCTTTTAATTCATTTTAAGTTAATTGCAGGACCAGCCTGCCTTATTTCTATGTTTAACTATTTAAAACCTAGTCAGTCTCAAGTTGAGACTTAGCTTGGGCAATTGAAGCCCAATTACTGAACATAGGTTGGACCCAAGCCTTTGCAGGCTTAGCCACCTGTGGTTCAGGGCTAAAAAAATGAGCCTGGGCAAGTTTGCATTTGCAGACTTAGCCAGTTTTGCCCAATTGATCTATTTAATCTCTTTTAAAACTAATTGCAGGACTAGCCTGCTTTATTAAACTATTTAATTAATGGCCAATTTCAAGTTGAGACTTAGCTTGGGCAATTGAAGCCCAATTACTGAACATAGGCTGGGCTAAGGACTTTGCAGACCTAGTCACCTAAGGTTCAGGGCTCAAATAGAGCCTGGGCAAGTCTGCATTTGCAGACTCAGCCAATTTTGGGAATTCCAACCTTTTAAACTGAACACGGGCTGGGCCAAGGTCTTTGCAGACCTAGCCACCTGTGATTCAGGGCTCAAATTGAGCCTTGGTGAGCCTGCATCTGCACACTTGCACCACTTTTGCACAACCAACCCCTTTAAGGTGGGCCAGTGTGCTAGACCTTGTAGAGTTAGTCAATTTGCAAAATTGACCACTCTTTGGTCACCTATTTATCTTATAACCTATTGTTATTTGATTTTTAGTTTTAACCTATTTCAAATTTAGCCATTTTCAGGGAACTTAGCACTAGCAGCTATAACCAATCCCCTAAGGTTCAAACAGTTAATCAGACATTCACAAGAAATAAAAACTAGCATAACTTAATCATTCTCAACATGCATTGCATACAGGAACACATATGATCAAATAAACATGCATTAATCAACTCAAATTCAGAGGAAACAATTGATATGGTTGAATTTTAGTCAATTAACTTATATAATCAGACTACATGTGATACAATATGAATTCATGTCAAGTCAGACCTAATTACTACCAGTTCAAGTCATGTGACAGTTTAAAGAACCTCAAAAACCAACAAGGTTCATGACATAGGCACACAGAAGCATAGGCTACCACAAACAGTCAGTAATAAGTGAAACATGGCTCATTTAGACACAAGGACCACAAAATAACATATGCTAGCAAGGATTTATTTTCAAGTACCGACCCTAACTTTGATATATATGAGATGAAAATAAGGCAGAAAAAAGAGTCATGGGGAGACAGTAAAGAAGAAAACCCAACATCTATCAGGCTAAGTAACAAAGAAGCAACATCAGATTATCTTAGCAGGTGGAGGGACAGAAGAGGTGGTATAAACCAATTATTAGAGAAAAGTCATGGTTTTAACCAGAAGATTTTAAGGAAATAGACAAGGATAAGGTAGAACAAACTTAATATAAGAGACAACCAACTAATCCTATCCCTAAAACTAAGCATGAGAAGAAACAGGAGAGAAGAATCATTCAAACTACTAAAAGCTAGCAAAGAAGACTAGAGTCAAAACTTAAACATGCAAAGGAGATGTCGAAGACCAACAAGATTGAAAGGCCTAATACTAACAGAGGACAAAGACAAAGACAAAAGAAAGATATCAGAACAAGAATCCAAACAGAGAAGCAAACAAGCGAGATAGATATAGCAAATGACTAAACAACTAAACGTGTTCAGAATCATAGTCATGCTTTTGAACCTCAGAAACCACCAACCAAGAAGATAAAGAAGAAGAGATATATCTTTTAAAGCTACCCAAAGGGTAATCACTTATTTAATTAATCATTTCGAGCTTCTGAGGCCTTGAAAACCTCATTCTATGTTGCCTCGATTTACGTGCACGATCCGAGCATGTAGCCAGAAAGATTTTGGGATAGAAAATATGAATTCTATGAGAAATATGGATAAAAATGATATTAATATTGATATGGTTGACTTCGGTCAACATTTTTGGTAAACGGATCCGGACCCGAGATTGGATGGTCCCGGGAGGTCCGTAGAAAAATATGGGACTTGGACATGCGTCCGGAGTCGAATTCTGAGGCCTAGAGCCCAAGTTATGAATTTTTATGTGAAATTATTTTTGATGTAATTATTAAAGGAAATAAATTAATTGACCTTGGTATCGGGCTCGTATTTTGGTTCCGACGCCCGGTACAAGTCTTAAATATTATATATGTGATTTCTGTAAAGTTTGGTGACAATTGGATGTCGTTTGAGATGTTTTGGACCTTGAGTTCCAAGTTAAGAAGTTTTGAAAATCAAAAGTATGAAAATCATGAGTTTGAGGCTTGATTTGATTAAAACGAAGTGATATTGGCGATGTGATCGCACGAACAAGTCCATAATGTGTTTTTGAGGTTATGTACATGTTTGGTTTGGAGCCCGGGAGGCTCGGGTAAAGATTTGATAGGCCGTTGGATGAAATTCGGAATTTTTGAACTGCTGGCTTTTCACCCAGCTGTTGGCTTCGCAATTGCGAAGTATTTCTCGCAATTGCGAAGGGGACAGATCAAGGCAGGGCTCGCAAATGCGAACCCTGATCGCAAATGCGAAGCCCCTCATGCCCAGCCTTGTTCGCAAATGCGAACAATTGTTCGCAAATGCGAACGTCCCCAGGCCTGCCTATGTTCGCAAATGCGAACAAAGTTCGCAAATGCGAACACTGCCCCATATTGCCTTGGTTCGCAAATGCGAACCATTGTTCGCAAATGCGAACCATTGTTCGCAAATGCGAACACTGCCTTATACAGCATGTGTTCGCAAATGCGAACATTATTTCGCAAATGCGAACATCCCTTTGTCTGCCAGTGTTCGCAAATGCGAACCAATGTTTGCAAATGCGAACTTCCCAGCCTTAGCTTATTTTTCAAACTCCATAAATTGGTCGGGGTTCGCAATTGCGAACCCATGTTCGCAAATGCGAACACAGAGACCTGTAAAACACGAATTTCAGTCATTTCTTCAATTTTTACAAAACAAAAACACCCATTTGCGATTCTTCACGGATTTCTTCTTCATCAAAACGATTGTAAGTCACTTTTTACTTAATTATTTCAATTCCTAACATCATTAATCATGTTTTTCATAAGAAATCAAAGATTTTCATGGTAGAATTCTTGTTTTTTTGTTAGAAAATAGGTTTTTCATAAATTGGGGAATTGGACCTCGAATTGAGGTCCGATTTTGAAACAAATCATATACATGAACTCGTGGGGGATGGGTAACCGGATTTTGGTCCTAACCCCGAGTTCCGACCATGTGGGCCCGGGGTTGAAATTTACTATTCCGGGGCAGAATGTTGTAAAAGTTGTATTTGGTCTTAAGAATTAGTTTGTTGAGTAGAATTGATGATATTAAATCAATTGTGTATAGATACGGTTGGATTGGAGCCAAATTGAAAGAAAAGACATTTCCACGGATTGAATTGTTCATAAGCATTCGAGGTAAGTGTTTGTTCTATCCTAGCTTGAGGGAATAGGATTATGTGTTATGTGTTATGTGATCGAGTGCGGTGTATGGGCTGTGGTGACGAGCATCCATACATTGGCGTCTAGTATGACCGTGAGTCGTTGGAAAATGATTATTTTGAGATATATTACAGATGAATTGTTATTGTTTTCCCTTGTTGGGACTTGTTGTGATGATAATTATTGATTACCCTTGATGGGACGGTTTATGAATTACTGTTTCTTTCTTTGCCCTTAACCGTGATTGTTATTTGGGTGAGGAAGAGTGATAATGCACGAAGGGTGATGCCGTGCCATGTTTATTTATTTATGCACGAAGGTTAATGCCGTGCCATGTTTATTTATTGATTATGCACGAAGGATCATGCCGTGCCCTGTTATTGAACCATGTACGAAGGATCATGCCGTACTATGGATGTGAGGATGAGAGTAAAAGCACGAAGGATGATGCCGTGTACTTTATTTGTTTATTCGGTGAGGATGAGAGTAAAAGCACGAAGGGTGATGCCGTGCAACTCTGCTTGCTATTTCTTGAATTGATATTACTTGTGTTTACATTATACTTTATTTTTCCTTGTGAATTTATTAACTGTTGTTAATTGTTGAATTCTTTAAGATATTCCTTATTGTGTTAATACTTGATTATTTCTTGTTATTTTGTGGTACATATATACATATTGACTTGCACAGGTTTATGTGAGTGTCTGGTCCTAGGTTTGTCACTACTTCGCCGGGATAGGCCAGGCACTTACCAGCACATGGGGTCGGTTGTGCTGATATTACACTTTTGTGCGTTTTTGCACAGGTCCAGGTTACGATCAGGAGCAGCAGCAGCAGTAAATCGATTGCGTGGGAGCTAATCATATTTGAGACCGAGGTAGGCTTGCAGACGTCCGCAGGCCCGGCGTCTCTCTCTTTAATTATGTTATTATCTGTAGTCTCTTTGTTCCGAGACAAACAGAATTATGTTATATTTCCTTCAAACTTTTATGTGTAGTATTCCATAGTAGTTCGTGAGTTGGTGACTCCACGTCTTGGGTAGAGGATTTTCAGTATGGTTTTACCTTGAAACTGCTTAATACTATTTCGATAAAGTATTCCGCATTTATTTAATTAAAATTGTATTAAAAATAGGATAGTATGAATACAGTGGCTTGCCTAGCTACCACGAGTAGGCGCCATCACGATCCTGATGTTGGGGAAAAATCCGGGTCGTGACAGTAAACTACACATAATCAAAACAAAACAGAAAGAGATACAGAAATGAACAAGTTAAGAAACCATAATACTAACAGACATACCACAGGATTAAAGAAAAGAAAAGCATGGCAAAAATATCAGGACAGAAACAAAAGAAGACAAGAGGAAAACATGAAATGAACAGACAAAAAAGAAAACAAACATAGAGAGAGAGGGGGACTTAGCTTGCAGGGCCGGTCCCCTGAGCTTCCATTTCCTCTCTTTTTCACTCTCTTTTTCCGACTCTTCTTTATTCTCTCTTTTTTCGTGATTTTCTTTTTCTCATTTTTTCTTTCTGGTTTTCTTTTTTTAGACTTTAAGATGAAGCCTTTTGGGATTTTTGTCTGGAGTGGGGAGTATTTGGAAGGGTAAAGATAAGATCTTGAGAAGAAACTAGGTTTGAGTCGCCGGAGTTAGGGTTCCGGCGACTTTCTTTTGGATATTCGACGGGATCGGGGTAGATTCGAGGGAAGCCAGTGGGGTAGGGTGATAGATCAGGCTGTTATGGTTCTTTTGGCATTGGTTTGGAAAAGGTTCTCGTTGTTTGGTGGTCACCGGTGGTAGGTTCCGGTGACCGGCGTTTTGGAGAAGGGGTCTATTTTAGGGGTTTTTTGGTGTTTTGAGGTGAGGACGATGATGATGAAGGCTTTTGGGGTATGGGGTGTGGCCGGAGACCACCGTGGAAGGTGGTGGCCTCCATGGCCGGCGAGGGTTGCAGACGGTTGAAGAAGACGACGAGGGAGAGAAGAGAGGAGTAGGGAGGCGGCTAGGGTTAGATATTTGGCCAAAATGGTCGGCTTCTTCAGACATAAGCCTTATATAGGCGGGGAGGCTAAGAAGATCCGGGCCGTTGGATTGATGGTGATCAACGGCTGTCGTTAGCGTTACTAAAAACGACGCCGTATCGCTCGTAAAGAGACCAAGGCCATTGACCCTCAGATCATTTTAAACGGACGGATGAGATTCGATCTCTCATATTTAATTAACTAATTAACTCCACTATTTATTTATCTCAGCCATTGGATTTATCAAAATTAACGGCTGAGATCTCCTATTTATTGAAGAAATGGACCGGAACCCTTGGGCTCAAACACTGGGCCAATAATTTGGGACTGTATTTGGCCCAAATTTATTATACCCAGCATATTTTTTTGTATTTTCTGATATTATTTATTTTTTATGTAATTTATTTTGTATTTTTTTTTCTTTTATGGAATATTATAAAAACCTAATTTCCTACTTATTCTAATTATATAGTATTTTTTGGCAATTTTCTACTATTTTTCCTAATTTCCACTACTTAAAACTATTTTTTGCTAATTGTCTTCTTAAAACTAATCAATTTAAACAAACTAATTACCTAGCCTATTTTTTGATTTTTTCTAATTTCTAATTATTCAAACACACAAATGTGGCTAATTTCAAACAAGGCACACAATTGCACTCAAAAATATATTTATTTATATTTTGGAATTGTTTGCCCGGTGCAAAAATCATGTGCTCACAAACCTGTGATAAACTTTTAAATCTAACACACTTAAATAATTTTAAAAAAATCTAGTTGGATATGGTTGTTACATTACTTCGACGATGTTAAATCTCTGATTTTTTTTGTCCTCCTCTAAATCTTGGCAAATATATTTGATGGTATGTATTGGATTTTTTATTCTAAAAAATAAAGAAAAGGATTAGAAAAAATGAAAAGGCTGGACAGGGCTGTCAAAATGCCTTTAGACACAAAATTTTGACCGTTCACTCGCCTCTTATGTGTGAAAAATACGCGAGTGACACGTAATAAAAAAGATGTGTTTTTGACACGCTTTTGAAATGTTTGATATGTAAAATAAAATCCGTGTTCAATAGGTGTGTAAGAGAGATTTGATCCTAAGTTTGATGGGTAGATTATGTATTTTGCCTAATTTTTTCAAAGAATTTAAATATCGAAGGAAAATTAATGATTTTTTTATTGATAAAATAGTGATAATAATAAAACTAGAGATTATAAAGAATAGGAGGGGCGTATTTGTAATCTTATTCCATTATTTTCAAAAAGAAATTGCCAATCACCTTTTCCCTCTTCTCTCTCTCTACAGTAACGATCGTATACGAAAAGAAGAAACCACAAATTCAGTCTGTTTCCAGTCCAAAAACCCACACACTCTCTCTAACTCGTCTCCATCATTGCACTGTGAAAATAAAGCAGAGTAAATTCAAAGAGATGAACTGACTCTTCCTTTTCTCTTCCATAAAACCCTAGAACTTTCAAATTCCTTTACTCAAAAAATCAGATGCAAGATATTTTTGGATCAGTTCGGCGATCACTGGTGTTTCGAACACCGAATGCCGACGGTGGAGATGACGGTAATCTAGTTGACAAGATCAATTCCTGCATCCGGAACTCCAGAGTTTTCTCTAAGCTGTCGCCTCCTCCGCCGGCGTTGCCCTCACCAAAAGCCGTTAAAGATGGAGGTGATGCGGCTCACCGGCCTATCCGGTGGAGAAAAGGTGAGATGATTGGATGTGGCGCTTTTGGACAGGTTTATATGGGAATGAATCTCGATTCTGGTGAACTTCTCGCCGTCAAGCAGGTCTTTACCTTTGTACTACTTTTTTTAGGTTTTGGAGTTCCGATTCTGTTTATCTTAGTGAATTATTAGGTATTTTGCCTTTTTTTAAGAGTAATTCTGAAACTTTTCCGATTTATGATATTTTCTCTTCAGGTTTTGATAGCTGCGAACAGTGCTTCAAAGGAGAAAGCTCAGGTTGGAAATGGCGATTGAGATACTTTTTGTTTTGTTCACGACTTACAATGATATAATCACTCATTCTATGAATATTTGGTTGCATTGACTGCCTAAATTGAAGTTTTCAAAGAGAAAAAACTTTAATTGGTTAGATTGTTGCTATTGTTTGATTATACAAACTTTAATCTGCTTATCTTATGATGTTACAAGCCTGCTAGAATATCGCATTTTAATAGAATGAAGCTGCCCTCTTATCGTAGTTCCCTGCTGCTGTACATACGTTTAGTTGGAGCATGTGCCCTTTAACTTTTCTTGTGTACGCCATCCATTGATGAATGGGACTTCAGTTCTTTAGCTATTAATTTGGTTGTTTGTAACAACTCACATTGTGTAAAGGGAGATGTTTCTGCGGCAGCTATGTTAAATGGAAGGTTGTTATATTGAATCTGTGGCGCTTAAAGGCATCTGAAGACTGCTGTATATCTAAATTTTTGAGATTATTAGTTTCTAGTTTAGCTACTGTCTGATCCATTCTTCTGGATTCTTGATTGTCCTGAATAGTCCCACGTTAAAGAGCTTGAGGAGGAAGTCAAGCTTCTCAAGAATCTCTCGCATCCAAATATTGTTGTAAGTAAATCCTTGATCTCCTGTCTGCGGAATTGTTGTCCCCGAAATACTCAGTTGCTATATTGCGTTGTTAGAGATATCTTGGAACTGTGAGAGAAGAAGACACATTGAATATTCTGCTGGAATTCGTACCTGGCGGATCGATATCATCCCTTTTAGGCAAATTTGGATCTTTCCCTGAGCCAGTAAGTCATTTATGGTCTTATTTTCCACTCCCTTTTGGTGTATGATCCTTTTTATTGGATGTCTCTATCTAACACTATTTTCCCTAGTAGGTTATAAGAACGTACACCAAGCAATTGCTCCTAGGGCTGGATTATCTTCACAAGAATGGAATCATGCATAGAGATATTAAGGTATCATTTTTCCTTTCTTTTCTTGCTAGCGAAATATGACCAACAATAATCTCGTGTACTAATTTGGATTCAGGGGGCCAATATCCTTGTTGATAACAAAGGTTGCATAAAGCTGGCTGACTTTGGGGCATCAAAGAAGGTTGTTGAACTGGTATGTCTACCATCCACTATCGATCTGTATTTGGTTTAGTTTGGATGTAATGAAGAGGATATTGATGAAACATGTTTACAATAGGCTACTATATCAGGCGCCAAGTCCATGAAGGGCACACCATACTGGATGGCTCCTGAAGTCATTCGCCAAACCGGCCATAGCTTGTAAGAACAATTACAGCATTGTATTGATAAATCTGTAGCTTATTTTCTTGTTTGATCTACATTGCAATATGTTACCTATCTGTTGTATCACTTTAATGGTTCTTATTTCTAGTTTGAGCCCACATTTTGTTTGTTTTGCTGATTACTTGGAAGTGCACTTTGGGTTTCACAATGAGTCTTAGTTCTTGATTTTAATTAGACACTATAAGCATAAGATCATTGCATGCCTGCTTATTTATGGTACATATGTCTCTTATGTTTAGATAATTTTTATGTGATGTATGCTGGAGTAACTAATGCGGTTTTTGTTTTTGTTTTTGTTTTTGTTTTGTTTGCCTTTCTTTTCCCTGCGTGTCGATTGGAAACAACCTCTCTGCCCTCTCGGGTAGAGGTAAGGCCTGTGTACATATTACCTTCCCCATACCCCACCTTGTGGGAATATATTAGGTTGTTATTGTTGTTGTTGTTGTTGTTGTATAAGCATAAGATCAGTTCATTAATTCTGATCATAATTAACCATGCTTAATTGCTGCAAATTTAATAGTGATTCGTGAAATTGAGTTAGTGCTCTCTTGTGCCCAAACAAATGTTCCTAGTGTTTCTTTATGATGAGCCTAGTAGTTTCATCTCTCTGACAGAGAAACATTTACCTTATCTATGTTACTTTAACTTCCATTTTTCATTTTTTAAACATCTTTCCACCTCTCTCTATTTTAGAAGAATCATCCAGATTTTGTTTTCGAATTGTCACACCTTTTTGTAAACTTTATCTTGTTTTGCTTCTTCAATCATAATGGTCCTCACTGTGTCAAAAGTTTTCTGGTGTTAAGCATTCATGTCAACCATCTTTTGTTTTCATTCCTTATCCGGTTCATATGCTGATTAGTCTTCTGAAACTTCGCCACCCTCCTGAGTTATGAACATGCTTTCAAGCTCCATGGCACCTTACTTCTTATCATACTCTGGATATCCTTTAATGTCTTTATTAATCACCAAAAAAAGTTGTGCTCAAGTTTAAATTCCAGCTGAGACAAAAAACCACTAGGTGAATATTCCCATCAACTCAAGTCTTGGTAGTCAGAGTTATCCGATACCTATGCTGTTAGGAGGTAGCAAGTGCCAAGTGGAATAGTCTAGGTGCACACAAGCTTGCCCGGACACTACCGTCGTAAAAAAATTAAGTTAATATTTCAGCCTCTAAATCAAGTCCTAGTCTCTTTATAGTAGAACAGAACTTTCTGATGGAAAGGGGAGTTTCTTGGTGAAAAAGCAATTCTTGTTTTTGACTAGATGTATGGTTCTGGTTCTATTATCCTTGCAGCACATTCCTTGAATTGATCACTTCAGCATAAGTTCTGCTGGTAATTATTATGTCCTTGTATTGGAATTTCAGCTCTGCTGATATATGGAGCGTAGGATGTACCGTAATAGAGATGACTACTGGCAAGCCACCCTGGAGCCAACAGTATCAAGAGGTATACACTTCATGCAGGTCTTGTTTAATTCTTTTTATATTCCTTTTGGCATTTATGAACTGGTTACTATCTGCGGGCCCACTCATGCTTTGCACTGATGCTGTGTTTGTTTTAGGTTGCTGCGCTCTTCTATATTGGGACAACAAAAGCTCATCCGCCGATCCCTGAACATCTGTCTGTTGAAGCAAAAGACTTTCTGCTGAAATGCTTGCAAAAGTATGTAGTCATCGCTGTATCTGACCCCAATCGAAGTCCAATAATAGCACAATAGATATTGATGCCAAAACCATTTAGTTCACACTTCACAGCACCTTGCGCTTTGATCTTCATAGTAGACATCGACATGACTGCATATAGAGATGATATTCAATTGGAGAGAATTTTGTAGATTTCCTTCTTTGCCAAGTCTCTGATGTTTGATTGACTCTTTCTGGATTTATTGTGTAACCAGTAGATATAGTGCTGATTTCTTGGCATCCTTGGTTTGGTATTTTATCAGTTATAGTTATCCTTACTAACACCATTAATGACACTAAGATATGGCACACAGGGAACCAGAGTTAAGACTATCAGCTAGTGAGTTGTTACAGGTGATTTGATTTGACCTATGACAATCTGTTATCGTTTTGTCTCTCTTGTACAATGTGATAATATGTTAATTCTTGGCTTCACATGTAGCATCCATTTGTCACTGGTGAAGCACAACTATCTCCTCCTGATGGTTCTAGTTCCATGATGGTCAGTTTATCTACATCAATTGGCAACATAGTTAATATTACTCAAGCACTTACTTTCTGAAATTCATTTACTGATAGGGCAAATCTCAAGCTCATTCTGATTCAAATGGGCATAATGGAAAAAGCGTGTAAGTGCTCTAAAGGCTTTATTCTAGCATCGACGATAGCATTTGCATCAAATAATCCGAAAGTCCTAATAAGAATCAAAGCTACGATTTGACTACCTAAATGCTAATGTCAACAGACGGAGAGAAATTTTGAAATCCTACGATTTATAATATAACAACTATGCCTCAACCCAAGCAAGTTGGGGTTAGCTATATTAATCCTCACTGTCCATGTTACTCCATTTAAGCTCATCTCAGTCCAGTATTATATAAAATATTAAAAATAAAAATACTCAACTAAAGTTCTTTATATTTTCTACTGGCATATATCTCTTGCAGGACTAAAAGACTCCTAAAAATATTGGCCCTAAAGTAACTTACTAGCATGACTAATAGTTAATCCCAACTAATTGTTAATACAGATCTTTTTCTTTTGTTCTGCTATATTCGTCTTGTATTTAGGATATGAAATGATAAATAAATCAATACCATATGCATTGCATTGAAGAGTGCGACAAAGTAAGCCTCTAGAGTTTGACCTTGAAATTAGAAACCTGTGTTTATCTACTTGTGAAATAGCTTTTGGCTGCATTTCCAATGGACAATATGGATTATACATTTCTTTGTAGATTATATGGAGTATCCAGTAACTATGTCTAATAATACTTTGTTGATTGAATGACAATCAGCGCTGGTTCAATAGACATCTGCAACTTGGGTACCTTGAATATCTCAACAGAAAATGCATGTACCTTGTCGGAGACCGGACATAAGTGGAGAGGAAACAGTAGTGATGATGATATGTGTCAGATTGATGATACTTATGTTTTCTTGGGTGGAGGAACAAAGTTAAGCACTGCTAAGACGGTGGATGACTTCAATAAGGTATTAAGCATCTCTGCTTGCTGCTTTTGTTGCTAAAGTATATATATTACACTCGAGTTGATTTCCTCTATATCGTCATGTCAAGTAGAGTTTCAATCCCATCTCTGAGCCCTCTGATGATTGGAACTGTGATTATGACATGACTCCTCAATCACAACAAGGGAATGCAAATATAGTTAGCAATCAGGAAGGTGGCATAGGTGATGGGATTTCAGTCTCTCCTAACAACAATTCTGCAGTTTTTTGTGGTCCTTCCATATCAGAAGATGAGGATGAGCTTACTGAGTCTAAAATCAGAGCCTTCCTGGATGAAAAGGTTCCCACTTCTCGTGTTGCTTGACATTGCTCTATGCAGAAGTTATTCTTACATATTTCTATGTTTGCATTTAAAGTATATCCTTTTATTTCTGTATAGGCTCTTGAATTGAAGAAACTGCAGACACCTCTGTATGAAGAGTACTACAACAACAGTTTGAATCCTTCATACTCTCCACAGTTGGCTGAGACTGCAATCGATGAAACCACTCCAAAATACTTGAAATTACCCCCGAAAAGTAGGTCACCAAGTAGGGGTCCTATTGTAAGCCCGTCTACAGGAGTTGATATCATCAATAGTGCAAGCCCTGGGAGCAGCAATAGGCGGAAATCATGCATTGGCAGTGGAAGCAACCAAGACTATGATGACAGTTCACCGCAATCTAACGAGCGGAGACAATCAAATAGTCCAATGTAAGTTTGTAGATCAACTTTCCTTTGTCTTGATTTCTTTTTGGTTTCTGTAATTTGAAGATATATTACTCTGTTTGTAGTGCAAGTTTTAGTGAGATTCAGAGGAAGTGGAAGGAAGAGCTTGACCAAGAGCTTGAAAGAAAGCGAGGTAGATCTTTGCTTCTCCATATGATTTTCTGATCAATGCTCTTCCCTCAATCTGCTCCTGTGCATGAACTCATGCATGGTTCTTCTGTATTGCCAATTCTGTATATATAGGTTTCCTCTTTTGCTGATGTAGATTAATAGCCTGTTTGGCCAAGCTTCTAAAATCAACTTATTTTGAGAAGTGCTTTTCTCAAAAGTACTTTTCAAAAAAGTGTTTTTGGTAAGAAGCAGTTTATGTTTGGCTAATTGATTTAAAAAGCACTTTTGAGCAGTAATTAGTGTTTGGCCAAGCTTTTGAAAACTGCTTCTAAATGTATTTTTCTCAAAGGTGCTTCTCAGAAAAGTACTTTGGCGAGAAGCTACTTTTTTCCGCTTCTCAAAAACTGCTTCAGCTTCTCCTCAAAAACACTTTTTTTCCATCTAAAAGCTTGGCCAAACACCTCAAATTTTGGCCAAAAGTGCTTTTGGCAAAAAAAAAAAAAACACTTTTGGACCCAAAAAAAGCTTGGCCAAACATGCTATAATAGTATAATGTTTTCTTACTTTCAAGCAGGATAAAAACTTGATCCGTCACGTTCTCAAAACAAAACCAAGTTTCCTCTCCAATCCATTTCCACCATTTGTCCTTTTCCATGTGAAGATATTTTAAATTATATTTTTCCATGATGATATGAGTTGATCATAATAAAAGAAGTGAGGATACATATTGCCCACCCCAACTTGTTTGGGACTGAGGCGTAGTTGTAGTTGTAGTCTAGTACTTCTGTAAATAGTTTTAAGGACAGTTAAGTAACTTAAACAAAAAATTGTTCAGCATTTTTTTTGCCAAATACATTTACTGTAGTATTAGTTTTAACACTTCTATCCAAACTCGTAATTGTTCATTTATAAAATCTTCTTCAGCACTGCTTTTGAACACCTAATACTTAGTCCCTTTGAATTAGCGAACCCAAGCAGACTCTTTGTTTGCTGTAAATTATTATCTATCTATTAGATAGTCTCATGAAACCCACAATTCTTGTAATTTTTTTTCCCTGTAGAAAGAGCTATATTTGGAAGTTCTAATCGCCCTTAGAAATTATGCAACAGATGGTCTATTCAAAAGTTAAAACATCGCTAGTTAAGTTGTTTAAATATTTCTGGCAGTTAGTTAGATGTTCATCACTTCATTCCCTTAGGGCTGTTATCCAGTTACGCTGAGAACCTGGAAATCATGCTTTTAAACCCATCCTAGGAGTCATAAATATTGTCTCCTGCCTGACCCTTTGTTCTGCAGTGCAAATAAGCTGGTTTATTGCTGAATATAAGAATATCTTGTGAAGCCTGGTGCCTGAGGGACCTGTAATCCTGTATTTTTTAACATTTTCTCAAACTTTATACTTGTAGAGAGTACAGATTTTCTTAGAGAAGTTGCAGACATTATCCCAAAGTTATAAGAACTGATCCTAGCTAAAAGTGCTTAGAAGTCATGAAACTGGAGTCCCCAACCCTCGTAGTTCTGCAGAATTTTCTGCAAGAAGCATGGGGACTTTTAATGAAACCAATTCTGGTAGTTTCTTGATACCAACCTTGTGTAAACACTGTCAATTCCTAGTTATTAATGGTCAAACGTGGGAGCGTCTTTGTCCCTACGAATGGTGCTGCTGCATCAGACTAGAACACTTGCAGATATGTCGTCTTTGAATGGCTGCTGTTATTTACTGTAAGGCATTGAGTTTAATTCCAGAGCTAAATGCTAATTAGTTTATCCCCCAAAGTGAGCTTGCTTAATCTTTAGCTTCACTGTTCTTTTGTTAAAGTGGAATTACAGTTGAATCTAAATATCTAATACAACTTGTTGGAGAGAAATTTGTGGAGCCATTTTCCTGGTTCTGAATGGTAGAAGATCCTAACCACAAACTGGGTGCATTGGTTGCAGAAATGATGCGTCAAGCAGGTGTGGGGGGGAAAACATCTTCTCCAAAGGATCGAGCTTTGAATCGACAGAGAGAGCGTTCAAGGTTTGCATCTCCAGGAAAATGACTGTATATTTCTGTATCCGCATTCATAGATCAAGAGGTTTTTCCCCCCTTCTATGAACCTCTTTACTGTATATGTTACCACACTTGGGGAAAAAGATGTGCAAAAGATCTAGTCACAGGATTGATCCTTGTGCTGTGGTTTGCTTCTACCTCACAAGCCAGCAACAAAATGATATGTTACCACTCAGGGATTAATCCTACTTCCAAAATTTTCCTTATATTTTTCTTTCTCCTTTTCAAGGAAAGAGGAGCAGAGTTTATTGTATGTTCTTGAGTTGTAAAATTCCTTCATGTAGGGCAATCAGGATAGGTATGGCAGATTGTAGCCACCAAAATGTCCTGTTCCACTTTCCTGTTAGGATATGTATCCTGTCATATTGAAGTTCATATGTAATTTGCTTGAAACTTACGGTTGTTCCGAGTGCATTTATCTGATCTTTTCTTTTGAAATGTAAAGTTTTATTGATCCAGCACTGAGGTCTTATATATGTCGAGAGCAACAGAAAAATTATCCCAAATCTAGCCTGGTATGGATTCTATGTGCTCTTAATATTGATTCTGCATCATGCACTGGTTCTTTACACCGAAATGTATACTAAAGTATACAATTCCTTGTGATCATTATCTTTGAATTATTTGATATTTTAATATTTTAGGTGTGCTAGCGAGTCCATATTGATATTTTAGGTTAAAGAACACGTGCTTAGTACCAAAAATTAGAACTGGCCTGAACCTTGATTGATTAAATTGGACTCAATTGCTACTCGTGCTAGTCTTAATTTTCCGTTTCCTTCCTAATATCTGAAGTGAAAAAGAGTTGAACCACTTTTTAAGAAAGAATGGTACACGATGTAATCTGTTTTTGTTTCATTATCCAGAACTAAAAGTACGCTCTTTAGCAATTACAAAAGTAAAATTTCCCAATCTCGTCCAATTTCATCCTTGACATAGAAGTGGTAAGTTTGACATTTACTATTTAATGACAATAGATCGAGGGAAAAATAATACAAGAAGCAACAAAGAAATTCTTTTGAAGAGGAGCAAAAAGGAAATAGGAGTATATTTAATCAAATGTCGGAATCGGAAAGTCTTCTTGGGTCCTTCACTTGGATTTTCCAATGACCATCAGAAAAGTTAGCAAGCTTAGCCTTCTGTCTCTCCATTCTTATCCTTGTATCCATCTCTGGAGTCAAATCACAAAACTTCTGAAGCTCCTTAGGCATCAAGTCATATACTTGCCACCATTTTGCATGAATTCGATCATTTGGAAAATCCCTATATTCCAAAACATCCCAATTGCAGTCATAATCTTTGTAACACATCCATGGCTTCAAACCTAAGTAATGCATTGCATATGCATCCTCAGGATATTCATATTTCCTACGTTCATCTGTCTGGAAATTTTTGAGATAATTCAGTTTGGCAGGCCACCTATGCCACCAAGAAAAAACCTCATTCAAAAACCCTTGATCACCTCCATTGTATGAAACAATAGTGAGGGTTTTTTCCATTAGGGTTTTGAAAGTACACTCGGATGGCTCGATTATCATGATCCCTGAGTTGAACACATGTCTACAATTTCCAGCTGCTGATAACTGAGGAAACATGAAGAAAGGATCAAGATTTTTGAAGAAAAGAAAGTCGGCATCTACGAATATGAGTTTATCATATTCTACTAGCTGCCATATTCGGAGCTTGCTGTAGTTCCATTCATTGTACGTGCCTCTTTTTGCATGAGGATTTCTTATTCTTTCTATGACTTTGATCTTCCATCCTGCTAGTTTGAGAGCATTGAGGCTTTCGTGTGATATGGAGTTATCAACGAGGAGAATGAGGTCTTTTGTGGAGTTGGATAAGATGATGCTTTGTCCTAGAGCTATTGCTCCACAAACATAAGACTCTGAGGAGTGAAGAACAGTCACGTAAGCCTCTCTTGGCATTTTGTTGCTCCCCGACGAAGTATATTTTCTCCATTCTTCCTGACCTAGTATTTTCAGCCAAGGTAAATGAGTGAGGTGAATTCCTTGAAACGTACTACATAGCAAGGGGAAAAAGTAAATGATACTTATTTGTCCCAAAATGTGTCTTAATATGATTTCGAAAGTAACATTAGACTTTTAAATTTTGTGATCTTAAATTTAAGACTTTTATAATATACACCAAAAACGTCTTTTGAATTTTCTGATCTTGAATATGTTATGGCACTTCTATAAGGGGTTGGTAAAATGAGAAATTTGGACTTAGAATCGCCAAATAGAAAAGGTGGCATTCTTTTTCATATCCTTTCAAGGAGAAAAAAGGAAATTTTTTTATATACTCTTCATATCCTATCAATATATGTTGAACTTTGACAAGTACAGTAGACCTTATTTTCTTTAAAATACTCAGATTTGAAGAAGGTGACACGTTAGTTCCATTTTTGACACTTTCTTTCTCGACCTATTTCTTTTCTGATATGGTACTATTGGATTACACTCACACATGGGATGGGGGATGTACTAAATATTATTACTAGGAGAAAACTCAATTAAATTTTGTGATTTCATTTAGTCCTTTTAGTAAGTTGCTTACCGCCATTGATTCATTTCCATAATATCTTATTTTGGATTTGAAGCACCAGGTTCAGATTGCGGTATAAACCTACTTTAGTTGAGAATTCATTCCTCGCCAAACTATAAAACAAATGCAAACGAATAAAAAGAAAGTGAACCTTAAAATATCTTGATCACTTACAGATGCTAATTAAACAAGTGAAATTTATCGAATTAATTATTTGGTGGAATGTTGAAAAAATTCCTAGCACTTAAAGATTTAAGGCTAGCTTTAGTTGGCTCCCCCATCTATGGATGTTGATACTCTATAAAGTGATGTGTATGTCAATGCCATATACAGGAAATAATTATATGTCTACCTAAGAATTTTAGCTACAAGATGTTTGTCGAAGATCCAAACTGATCCCTTGCTGTCTTGTCAAGGCAACATGAAAAAATTCCAAATTTCTCCTAATATTGCCTTCTAAATGAAGGATTAATGAAAAAAACATTCATTTTCTATATCTAGGAACTTTTTTCTATCAAGATTGCTGGTGCATTTATATAGTGCTTATTAAAGAAGCCAACATATTTCCAAGCAACGCATGTGGTCAATTGTTTCAGAATATTACCGTACCAAGGAAATGCACCATAATATAAAAGATATAATCAGTTTGCTGCATATTATTTCCATTTTCCCGTGATCTTGAAGTTTTTACATTCGCTCCTAATTAATTTATCCAAAAACAGAAGTTATAGCCAGTTAGATTCACTATTTACTTTTTCTATCCGACATATATTATATCCGATATACACTTATTATACAAGAGTATACACATATTATACATGAAAAATTTCAAGATATTGAACTTTTTGGACGTACCTGATTCAGCAAATGGACTGGCAAGTTGGCAAGTTCCAACTGGCAGGAGAACTTTCTGCTTCAGTCTTCTCAAATCTGGCTTGTAAATCCATGCATTTCCTTCATACCATATTTGATCATCACACCTGAAAATTTCAAGCATAGGACTACATGGTCCTACGAAAACAACGTACATTTCACGCGAAATATCGCGAAAACCCCATCCATTTTTTACCAAAAGATTAGCCACGACTAGGTTTACTTGTAACCTAAACACATCGGTTGCATTTGCACAAGGAACCCTAGCTAAAACCACGTCCAAATCTGCATAATCGTCGAGCTCTGGCATAGGAATTTCAGGACATTGCGATGATTTCTGAGGTAAATTTTCATCGATCCATTCTGGAAATAAGTCCTTCCACGTAACACTTTGATTTACACGACGAAAATGAACGTTGACTAGTTCTGCTTCGTCGTATAGATCTTTGACTTCAACGTTGGTTCCATGCACGTTGACTAGTCCAATTTTGAACTTTGTATTCTCCGTTTCATTTTCGAGATATTTGTACCAGTTAGGCTTTGTGACATGCCTAGGGAAGATTTCTGTTGGTTGTTTTTGATTGTGTAAGGTGTGGATTATGGTTTCATGGCGTTTAGGGCTGTGTGATATACTTAGGTATACGAAGACTATGAAAAAAGAGATTATTGATAGGGTGAAAAGCTTTGGTCTTGAACGGGAGGACTTGGAACCCATTTTTCAAGTTTTGATTCATTTGAATATGTGAAGTGTATTTGTAATTGAAATTTATACCTAAATAAGGAAATTAATTTAAAGGAAAGAAAAGTTATTTGCATTCATGAAAATTAAAGTAAAATGCAGTGAACTTTCAATTGCTTGCCTTAAAAAAATATCCAAACCATACAAGAGTGTGTTAGACCATGTCATCAACTGCTTGTGATCAAAATGTTTTAAAGTTTTTCCACACTAATTAATTCTAATTGTAATGTTATCAAATGTGATATATATATATATATATATATATATATATATATATATATATATATATATATATATATATATATATATATATATATATATAGCGTCATAGCGAAGAACAGAAAAAGAATTTGGAGGCGTGCTAATGAATATATCCCATTTCATGGATCATTAGTTGGTAGATCTTTTTAAAGTGAGATGAGTTGGGTGTTGAAGTAACATAATTGAATTAAATATACCCAAATTGACACATATCAAAATATTTTTTTTGTTTGATATGTTAGATATTTGGTAATTAAACAAATTAAAACAAAACAAACAAGAAATAAAAATAAAAATTTAGTTACAAGAGCGAGTTGCCGTCATTATTTAGCACATCTTGATCTGCAAATTTATTAATTTAGACCATTTTGATATGCAAATTCAGTCCAAATTGTCCATTTTACATGGAGGCCACAAAATCCATTTCTTACCGTCAAATAATTTTAAGGCCAGATGTGCTTAGACCTTAAATAAATTCAGTATACATCTAAGAGATAAAGAAGTAACATAAACTGCTATCAGATAACAACAAATAGCGCCTTATTTTGTGATGATGCATATTGAGTATTTATAATATCTTGAATCATCAAAAGGAGCAATAGCTTCAGATCAAAGGGGAAAGAAATATTAAAAACAAAAAGATCTCAGCTTTTATCAACAAAAATAATTATTGTGAGTATTTCAATGTCAATAGAAAATGTATAAGTTGAGTTTTTTCGGCTAATAAAACCGCTCTAGATTAATGATTAGAAACCACTACTACAAGTTTCTTCGAAGATTAGTAAACATTTAGAGAAGCACATGTACCATAAACATAAAAGTCAATTGCCAGTGTACTTCCGGCCAGAAATAAAAGAAACAAAATATATATAGCTACGCTGAATGCATAAGAGGCCTTTTAAATTTGATAATTTTTTGTTTAGACACTTGAACTAAGGACATGGGCGGAACCATATTTCGCATGAAATGGATATATATCTAGGTGAGCATCCATTACTCAAATAGATAGATGAGTGCTGCTGTTATAGATGTTTATATTCTTAATCATTCAATCTATATTTTATCTGTATTAAGTATGAGTGGTTCGGAAGTTTTATCTATGTTGTCTAAAACGTCTTCAATCCGTCCATATCAATCTGACTCCTCCCATCATTTGCTAGCACTAATTAATAGTGAGCATCCATTAGCTTAAATTGCTGGACCAGCCACCAACTAAGGAGGTAACCTATTGAACACTTATGTATATACATTATGCTAATTGAAAGAGAGAATTCAATAGAAATATTGTAACCAAATTGGAGCTCCTATTTTGCTGGAAATATAACATATTGCAAAATACTGAAAAGGGAAATTGTTAGCATAGATGATTTGAATTTCTTGTTAGACTAATCAAATTTATAATCATTAATAGGAAAGTCTTCTTGGATCTTTCACTTGAATCCTCCAATGCCCATTTGAAAATTTAGCTTTCTTGGCTTTTCCCCTCCACTTTATTATCCTTGCATCCATTTCTGGGGTCAATGCACAATATTGCCTAAGCTCAACAGGCATTGTCTTGTACACTTTCCACCACCTTTCATGTGCTGAATCACTCGCAAAAATTTGAGATTCCTTCTTGTCCCAATTACAATCATAATCTTCGTAACACATCCATGGCTTTAATCCTAAATAATGTACAGTATACGAATCATCACGAAGTTCGTGATGACTCGAATTCCCAAAAATCTTGAGAGTATTTAATTTACTAGGCCACCTATGCCACCACACAAACATTTCATTTAAAAAGCCTTGATCACCCCCATTATATGAACCAACTTCAAACCTTTTGTTCATTAAATTTTGGAACTTGCATTTTGATGGTTCTATGATCATAACACCATAATTGAAAATGTAACCATCATTTCCAGCAGCTGATAGTTCTGGATACGAGAAAAATTGATCGATGTTCCTAAAAACTACGAAATCTGAATCGATAAATATGACTTTATCGTATTCACTAAGTTGCCATATTCTGAGCTTGCTATAATTCCATTCATTATATGCATTTTTCTCAGCATGTGGACTTTTTATTCTTTTGATTTTCTTGATTTTCCAGCCTGCTGATCTAAGACCATGAAGAGATTTTGAAGAAATTGAGTCATCTGCTAATAGGACAAGGTCTTTAGTAGAGTTGGTTTGAATAATGCTTTGTGCCAAAGCTATTGCTCCACAAACATAGGCTTCTGAGGAATGGAGAACTGTTACATAAGCCTCTCTTGGCTTGTAAATTGTTTTGTCAAAAACTGATGCCGCATACTTACTCCAAATTTCTTGCCCTGCACATTATTTCGATTTGTAAAATTTCTATGATAATAGTTAATATAATAAATCTGGTAATACTTGTTAAACTAACTGAATATATTTGTTGGAGATACTAAGGTTTGACATAATTTTGATTAAAATGGGCACAGGATAACGTCTGTTCTATTGGAGGTCCACTATCAACTACTTTCTCCGTCTCATATTTTGTGATTACTTAAACGAGTTCTCTCAAATTATTTGTCATTAGAGAAATTCAAGATAAAAATTGAATTATTTTTTTCCTTAATAATAATTGTTCTTAAAGATGGAGATAATACATAAATAGAACAAATATTCATTAACGAGAGATTTTATCTTAAGACATAAATAAGGGTAAAATAGTTCAATTAATCCCTTTCCCAATTAATGTTTCTTAAGGGGCGTGTAAAAGAGAAACACGAGAGATAATTTGAGGCAGAGGAAGTACAATATAATTGAACAGTATGAATTATTTAAAGATCATACATGGCAGCGCCTGCTCTAACGTTATTCCAAATAAGGCTTGTGTATTAGGCTCCCAAATTTTGGGGCCCTTAGAAATATAGGCTTATAGGAATTTAAGAAAAAAATATTTAGTACTTTTTGTACAAAAGCAGAGCGTTTCTATTATAGTTGCCTCAAAGAAAAGAAGTTTTTCAAGATTATAGTTGATAAAATCTTTACCTAAGATTAGCAATGTCTCAAAATAAATTAAATGAATTGACTATATAGAAATTATTAGAGAAAATTGATTATAAAAATAATTATTCATAACAACTTTGCAATTTGGATATATAGAAAAATAGGCTTCAAATAAAAATATATATCATAACTTTCTTTTAAAAATTTAGACCTGAAGTTTTGGCTTTAATTTAGTACGTAACATGTAGGTTAAGAATTTGAAATAGAAGTTTCTCAAATAGTAGCATATGCATACAAATATTTCTTTTCCTGTTGGGTATAACCATCTTTTCTTTTCTTGGTTAGTAATTGGGTTTTAAAAAATGTGTCAAGAAAAGGCGTTGGTTGGTACATTTAATTTCAAACTTATGTAAATGGTTTTTCTAGCAAAATTTTCTTGTTGTATCATGTAGGCAAAGTTTGATTGCGGCATTTTTCTCATATTCCTTCTTTTACTTTTTATAAACGAAATTATGAAGTAAGAATCGGGAGAAATTCAAAACTAGCCGCCTTTACAATCGATCGTTCAGAGTTCCAGCAAAAGTATATTTAAACTCCAGCATATTATACTGAAGTTCCATATGATGGAGTTCTAACATAATATACTGGAGTTCCAGCAAGTATATTGGTCCAACATAATATACTGAAGTTTGGAGTACCGATGCTCCAGTCTCCAATATATTATACTAGAGCCAGCAAAGTATACCGGTGTAGCATAATGTACTGGAGTTCATACACATGTAGTATATTATGGTGGACTCTCATTGTAGCAAAATAGTGGTTATTTTTTATTGACTTGGTAAACGTTGACTTTTTATGAATGATCAGTCCGAAAATTAGCTATACCGTGCTATTTTTACGTAACAATTACACCGAACAAAAGAACAAAATGAAGTTCGAATCCCAAAAAATTAAAAGAAGAAAAAAAGTTTACCTTGTTCTGGAAATGGACGAGCAAGCTGACAACTACCAACAGGCATAAGAACTTTTTGCTTCAGCCTTTTCAGCTCAGGCTTATAAACCCACAAATTCTCTTCATGCAACAACGCGTCTTCACATCGGAAAATCTCCCACATCGGCCCACAATCGCCGATAAACACCGCATACAACGGCCGTTTATTATTATTCCGGCTGCCACCACTGATCATTACCAACAAGTTAGCCACCACCAAGTTAACTTGAAGCCTAAAAACATCCCTAGAACCAACCCTTCTTTTACATGGAACCTTTGCAACCACCACATCCAGTTTCTCGTACTCCTCGAAAACCGGCATTGGGATTTCTGGGCACGTAGGCTTAGTCGAAACCTCGTCTTCATCAATCCATTCTGGGAACAAGTCTTTCCACTTTATTTTATCCGAAACTCTAGTAAATTTTACGTCGAATGTCTCCATATTTTCTGCCCCATGCAATCCAACGTAGTCGAAAAACGAGACATCGTTAAAGTTGACGAGGCCGATTTTTAGTGTTTTGTGCTTGATTTCGTCTTGCAAAAGTCGAAACCATTGAGGTTGTCTAGTGACATATTGCATGGGCAAATTATTTTGTCTAAATAAAGTTGTTGGTTTTTCTGGGATGGAGATTGGAAGTTCACGATGTTTTGGTCTTAGTCTGCAAGTTAGAGTTAGGTAGAGGAGGAAAAGGGAGAGAAATATGAGAGAAAAGGTAAATGATTTTGGCTTATTAGACGATGCCATTGTCTTTTGCAGGTTACCACGTCTTTGTGTTTGTTGCTTTGTTATATATATAAGTTTCTACTAAATTTATATTATTTCAAATGGTTAGTTTTTTAAAGAAAAAATTTTGGAGAGAAAAATTCAAGACAATCGAAAGAGTTTACATTTGGTGGGCAGTGCAGGGACGCACGTTCAGATAATAACATTCTATACATATATTTAATTAATGGATTAGTCAAACATGATGCTATTTAGTTCATCATTGTTTGGGACCCGTAAATGGACATTTATCCTTGTCAAGGCCGGACAAGTATTATATGGAAATTTATTTCATGCTTTTGGTGTAGAGTTTATTTTTTTATTTATTTTATTTGGTTGTTGGTATTTTTTAGGTGGGAAAAAGTTTATTGGTGTTTCCTAATTTTGTAGGAAGTTACTCTCACAGTTAATAGTGGATTTCTCAAATCTAATTGTTGTGATATTTGTTTTCCTTTCCGCAATTTGGTTTATGGGCTCATTATCCTCATGGATTACTTGTTTTAAAATTAAGATTAACAATTGAGCAGAACAATATATAGGGTAAAATCGGTTCATATTAAATACTCGCATAATAGAATAACACGTAGAATCGGAGACATGCGGAAAGTGAGAGGGGTGGAAACCAAGACCGAGGGCAACAATGTCGGTTAGCACCTGAGAGCCCCCGAAAGGAATCTTGCTAATGAAGACGAACGAATGCCTACCACCTGATAACATTCAATGAAGAATATTCTGCAATATTAAATACACAGTTTGTTATAGAGAATTATAGTATTCATAGTCTGTTGTTACACATACTTCAATGGCCCCCAAAATTATCATTTAAGAGGGGCTTGATCCAATGACCTTATTCCCTATGTGCAACTATAAATAGTGACTTCAGTAGCCATTGTAGGGGTACGGATTTTCTGACAAACCTATGCTACACATTATTCTAAGCTCAACAACACTTTATTTCTTCTGGTATTATTATTATTATTATTGCATCAATATCTCGATTCCAATGCTAAGTCTCGTATTTTTGTGTAATTTATTTATCATTTTGGAATCAAATCGATTCAGTTGTCTAAATTCAACTGTACCATTTTATGGATAAACAGTTTGGCGTCCAGCGTAGGGCTTAGACAGTTGTGTAATTGGGTAGATCCTTGCATTTATTACTAACCTATTTAATTCTTTATTTCTTAGCGAAAGATCATAAAAAACAGCAGATAACTGTGTCAACATCACGCACAATATTGAGGCCCAAGGAAATCAGCCTCAATACGAATATTTCATGAGCGATACCTGCAACTAGAAGGGAGTAGCCGCGCCGGTCCATGGCAGACAATATCCACAACACATTCAAGAGGCAACTCCTAATATGCTGAAGACGAGTACGTTGTGAAATCTGTGAGAATATTTAAGGAGCACAAATGGCTATTATGGTCCATCTCTCACGACAAGATCATGTTACGACAAAGTTGAAACAAGAGTTTAGGTGCTTCCAAAAATACGAATGGAGAGGTCCAGTTCTCACAGTTCTCCCGCAAACCAAACACCACAGAGGATTGATAACAACACTCCGAGGGGTGAGGTAGACTTAGATAGAGCCGAGGGGAATGACAACGGACCCGGTAACAATAATGAGAATGATCCCTTTAAAATCGAAATAATGAGGAAAATAAATGCTCGAATGGATCAAATACCGGATGCACTGTCACTGTTGAAAGGATCGGACTCAAAGAATACACAGTTCTTGTTCAAACCAAGCGTAACACCCAACTGATCCCAAAGCGCTTTAAAATGCCAGACGTGCTAAAATATAATGAGACTTCGGATCCTTAAGAAAACATCACCACCTATACAACGGTGGTGAAAGGAAATGACTTAGCTTTGCACAAGATTGAATCAGACTTGTTGAAGAAGTTCGGGAGACCCTTACGAAAGAGGCCCTGGCACGATATTCACTTTTATCCGAGCACTCAATAGATTCTTTCAAGATGCTTGTGGATTATTTTATCAAGGGCCATGCCGAGGCCAGAAAGGTATAGGCTCAAAAGGATGACATATTCAACTTTGTGCAAGGAGAGTTCAAATAACAGTGAGAGTTGTGACCAGATTTTAGAAGGAAATGATGTTGCTACCAACCGTGGCGGACAAATGGGTAGCTGAGGCATTTATTAAAGGGATAAATTCGAAGAGTTCTAACACTTACCGAAAAATGGCTAGACGTTCGTAACTGCTATGAATCGAAGATCAGAATAGAAGATGTCCAGCTCTATTTTTCAACATCAACCAAGGGTCGGGACATAGAGAAGAATAAAGAAAAGTTGAAGTATAATTTCAACGCAGACAGGCTGGCGGTCTTACAGAGGTCAATTATTGCCCTATGAATGGGCTGAAGAATGTTACATGTGTTTCTAGTTCGTGGATAGGTCCGCTACCAATTGGAGAGAAAATCGGTGCTGAAATAACATATTATTGTAAGATAAAGAGGTATCGGGCTCTCGAGACCCCACCTACTTAAGTTGTCCAAATACAAGTCCAATTTCAGCATGGTGGGACTGGTATCGACAATGAGAAACATTAAGGAAGCACAATTGCCAAGGCCGACGAGATCTAATCCCAGATAGAGGGATCCTAAACTATGCTGCAAGTATTATGGGACAAACAGTCACTGGCCTTGGGACCGTCGGCATCTGCATGGAGAGGTGGCGACATTGTTGAAAAATGGCCATCTTAGAGAATTCTTAAGAAACCAGGCTAAACAACTACAGCCATAACCGGGATAACGTGGAACCCTCAAAAGTAGGAGATGATCATCCTCGTTTAACAATCAACATGATTTTTGAAGGAAACGAGATTAATGGTAAAACATTATTGGCAGAGTTAAAGACAAAGGTATCAGTGACCCAAAGCAAGAGACTCTAAGATATCGCCGAGGACGATTTTACCTTCACGGAGAAGGATGCTGATGGACTCCTACTATCGCACAATGATGCCCAGGTAATGTTTCTTAATGTTTTAGATTTTAAAAGTAAACGTGTTTTAGTGGACCTAGGGAGTTCATCCAACATTATCCAACCACAAAGCTTCTCATCGGGTTCAATTTAGCAAGCGTGACAACTCGGGGAGAGATTCTGCTACCCACGAATGCCAAAAAGCAGTGAAAACAATCCATTTTAAAGTAGTAGACGACGATATGGGCTACAATATTATTGTTGGAAGACCATGGCTATACAAGATTAAGGTGGTGCCATCGACATACCATTAACTCCTAAAATTCCCAACTCCGGAGGGAATTAAGCAAATAAGAGGAGATCAACCGGCAGCAAGGGAGATGAACGCGATCTTAGTTTTCAGTAGCAAATAGAAGGATATTATGGCATAGCAATTACAGTAACTGATGCTAGATCTCGAGCCAAACAAATTCAACAAGGTAGAGGAGTCGTCGGACTCCTATTAGCTACCAAGATATTCCTAGGTACCAGAAAAAATGGACACAACCAAGACATAGTGGAAGAACTTGAGCAAGTTGCATTATTTGAGAAATTCTTGGAGAGGAAGTACCACTTGGGGACAGGATCAAACCCCGAGTTCAGGTCATGATTTATAGAATTTATTAAATTTAACGTTGAATGTTTTGCATGGTCGCAAGCGCATATGACAGGTAGTCCACCGGAGGTGGCCGTTCATAGGTTAATCCAAGATCCTAACATCCCTCCGGTAAGGCAGAAGAAAGATTGCTGGGGTCAGAAACAAATTTATCAAATAAAAGGTAACTCGATTGCTTGATATCGGTTCAACCGGGGAGGTAATGTATCCTAACTTGCTAGCTAATGTAGTAGTAGTTCCAAAAAAAATAATAAATTTTGCATGAGCGTAGATTATAAGGATTTGAATAAGCGTGCCCAAAACACTTGTTTTAACACTGATCAAATTATTGATGTGACAGCCAGACACGAGTTAATGAGCTTCCTCGATGCCTATTCTAGATACAACAAAATAAAAATAAACATGGAGGATTAGAAAAAAACTTCATTCATACAGAACTTTGGAACATATTGCTATAATGTGATGCCCTTCGGGCTTAAGAATGCCAGAGCCACATATCAGAGGCCCTTGAACAAAATGTTTGAAAAATAAAAACAATGTAAGTTTACATAGATGATACATTGGTTAAGTCTTTGAACACATGTGATCATCTTAAACACCTCCAAGAAACCTTTGACATCTTGAGGAAGCACAATATGACGTGCATTCGGAGTCAGCTCCAGTATGCGCTTGGGGTTCTTGGTGTCTCAAAAGGGGATCGAAGTCAATCTTGAGAAAATTAAAACCACGGAAGACATTTACGATTAGATATCAAATGTGAAAGACATTCAAAGGTTAATAGGAAAACTGGCCGCATAGAGTAGGTTTATTTCCCTGTCTTCAGAAAAATGCGATCACTTCTTCTAACTTTTGAAAAAGAAGAACAATTTCAAATGGACTCCGTAATGCCAACATGCTCTAAAAGATTGAAAAGCTATTTATCGAACCCTCCATCATAATCGAAATCGGAGGAAGGCGAACAATTGTTGATTTATTTAGCGATCCTAGAGGTAGTAGTAAGTGTTGTTTTTGTTCGTGAAGACAAAAGTAAGAAATCTCTTGTCTATTATGTCAGTAAAATTTTAACATAAGCAGAAACTCGCTACCCTCACCTTGAAAAATTGGTCTTAGCTCTCGTAGTTGCCGCTCGAAAGCTTAGGCCTTATTTTCAATGCCACCCGATAGCTGAGGTGATAACCTTTCCCATGCGGAATATCCTTCACAAACATGAACTTTTAGGTCAATTGGCTTAATGGGAAATCAAGATGAGTGAATTTGGTGTAGAGTATAAACCTAGGACTGCGATCAAGTCACAAGTTTTTGCCGACTTTGTGGCCTATTTCAGTCCTGGACTACTGTCTTTGGCCACTAAAGAAGTGGTGATAGTATCAGTATTGACATCGCGAGTCTGGACGTTGTTTACTAATGGAGCTTCCAACATGAAAGGGTCCGGGCTTGGGGTAGTACTAGTCAAGCCTTCAGGAGAATCCCCGAGGCATGCCATAAGAACTGTTTTCTTGACTAACAATGAAGCAGGGTATGACGACTTGATTGTAGTACTTGAGTGTAGCTCGAGGACTGGACTTCGAGGTCATAGAAATTAAATATGATCCAAACTAGTAGTAAATCAAGTCTACGAAATCGTTGGCGCCAAAGAGGAACACATGCAACAATATGTGGTGAAAGTTCGGACTCTGCTTGCACGGTTCGGGGAATGATCAATAACTCACATTTCGAGAGAGGAAAACATAGAAGCAAAGATATTGGCCAATCTGGGCTTGTCCAAGGAAATGAAAGGACCAGACTCCGGTACGGTCATGCAGCTTATGCACTTGGTCTGGGACTAGAGAAATGAGATCATGTACTATCTCGAGCACGAAAAACTACCTGAAGATCCCAAAGCATCCCTGTTGCGCACTAAAGCAGCCCGTTACTACTTCAAGGGAGACCAATTATATATAAAGTCTTTCCGAGGCCCGTTAGCCTGATGTTTAGCAGCCTATGAGGCTAATTACATCATGAGAAATGTTCACAAAGGAATTTGTGGGAATCACCAGTTGCGGACTCATTGGTATTAAATCTAATAAAGGCAGGATACTACTGGCCCCAGATAGAACAAGATGCTAAGACCTATGTTCAGAAATGTGATAAGTGACAATGCCACATATCGTTGGCGAATGAGCTAGAAGAACTATTGCACTCAATTTCGTCGCCCCACCATTCATAAAATGGGAGATGGACATAGTCGGTCCGCTACCACCAGCTCCCGGTAAGGTCAAATATCTTCTGATTTTAACTGACTACTTTTTTAAGAGGGTTGAAGCAGGTCCTTACCAAAAAATCGACAAGCGCGAACTGTGTGATTTCCTGTAGGAGAGCATAGTTTGTAAGTTTGGGATACCAAAAGAGATAGCATGCGACAACGGGCCATAATTTATAGGTGCAAAGGTCATAAAATTCCTTAAAGGCTTGAAAATCAAAAGAATCACTCCATCGCCAATCCACCAGAGCGCAAACGGCCAAGCGGAATCAACAAACAAAGGATTATTAAAATCTCAAAAAGAGATTGAAAGGAGCCAAAGGAAAATGGCCAAAGTCTTATCTTGAATGCTATGGGAATACCGAACGGCGGCCAAGTCAAGCAGGGGAGAGACACATTTCTCTCTCGTGTACGGAGAAGAAGCCCTGATCTGGTGTAAGAAGGAACTTACCATGAGATACTTCCGGGCAAATGAAGAAACAAACAACGAAGCAATGTTGTTCAAACTTGCTGGACGAACACAGGGACTCCGCACTTATAAGGATAGTTGCCTAGAAACAAAGAACGGAAAGATATTATAGTTGAAGAGTCAATCTCCATTATTTCAAAATGGGAGACTTGATTTTAAGGAAAGTGACTCCAAACACCCGAGAACTCAAACCAGGGAAGTTGGGTCCGTCGTGGGAAGGCCCATACCGAAATTCAGATTTTACTGAAAAAGGATCATACGAATTGGAAAATCACGATAGAGTAAAATTGCCAAGCAACTAGAATTTGTCACACCTCAAAAAATATTATTGCTGATGAGTATTGCCTATACTAAAAGTATGTGCTGCACTTTTTTTCCCTTCGTCCAGTTTTTGTCCCAATTAGTTTTTGTAGCAAGGTTTTTAATGAGGCATCCACGAAAAGCACACTACAAAGAAAGCACCGTAAAAAAAATAAGACATTTAAATGACAAGGCATGGAAGTAATGAACCACTACAGGACGGTTACGAGTGTATCCATTGGGGGTGGTTAGATAGTCTTTAGCTCTATAGCAAAGTTCCTAAGGGGAAATGAAGCTTGCCATCAGATCAAGGATTATCCAACTATTCACTAGTGGGATCTTCAAAGGAGCAAGACTTCTAATGTTAAAATTCCCATTCCTTGCATTATAACACTTGGGGGATGATATGATAATATACAAACATAAATGCCACATAAATCGGGACCACGAAATCAGAGAAAATTGGGATCGGGGACTACGCGACCAGCCTCGTAGAAACAAGTTGTACAAATTAACCACAAGTAATGGAAATTTATTTTTAGCATAATGAATGCTTATTTAATTATGAAAATGGAAGGAATAAATTAAAGTCTTTTTACTTTTATCTTGTTTCTTGTCCAAATAATGAATTAATTTTATCATTTGAAAATTGACAAGTACTTCAAATGCTATTGTCGCATTAAATAGGAGGGGTCCTATTCAAGAGAACCGTAAACATAAGAGGACCCTCTTTTATGAAACCCTCACAGTGAAGTGCCAGTTCTGGAAGAATTTATGACCGGAATCCAAATACTATCAAGGGAAAAATACATCAAAAGCCTTGCATAACTCTACGCAAAAAAAGTAAAATTTGTGCAATGTTTAATTAAACCACCACTTCTATATAAGAAACATGCCAAGAAGCACAAGTACAAAAGTATGAAATGAAAAGCAAAAAGGAAAGAAAGCAAAAAACTAAACTACTGCGTCCTCAGAACCCGATGAAAGAGAAGTGTTTGCGCCTCTAGGAGAAGTAGGCGTATCTGCCACCAACTCAAGATCTTGACCTTTATCGTCATCCCCTTCAAGTTCTTCCTCAGTTTTCGAGAACTTGGAACCAAAACCAGAAGAGTAATTTGCATCATGTTGAACCAAAAGGCCCATTCGGGCAGTTGACTCTAACTCACGGGCCTTGGCGATCTCGACATCAAAGTCAATGACACCCGCTTTGTCCTCTTCCAAGGTTATTCTCCTCATGATATACATCGAATACGTTTTTTCAATAGTAAGGGAATCCACTTGGATTTGGATCTCTGTCTTAAGCTAATCAACCTCGGTTGAAAATCTATTCAGCTCGAATCTTGCAGCCTCATGGATAATAGCGTTATAAACTTTGTTGTGCTTCATGGCCTTCTTATACTTCTCTTCCATTCAGGCATGCTTTTCTTTAGTAGCAGTAGCCTCTTCAACTTTAGAGTTCAAAGCTAGCTCCAAATTATTTAGTTTTTGAGTAGAGGCAGCTTCGCGCTCGGTAGCAGCAAGAACAACATTTTGGACCTCAAACCACTTTGCCCTGGCCTCTTGAAATTGTACCCTTAGCTGGGTGGCTTCTTGGCTGAAGGTCACCACCTCTTGCCCACTCAGCTGCAACCGAGCCTCCAACTCGACGTCTTTGGCAGCTTGTGCTTCCAGTGCTGGGAGACAAGCAACAATTTACTCTCTCTTGGCCAATAGTTGATCCCGCTCGGATATGAGTTTCTCTTTATCAAGGACCAACTTCTGAATACCCTTCGAAGTAAGAAAGTTAGAATGCAAAGCAAAACTTCAAATCGTAAACACTATCAAAGCGAATCTAGAAGAAAAAATAAAAGGAACAAATACCGTACCTCTGTTGCATTGTGCATAACATTGTTTATCATTCACTCCTTGAGAGAGTATATATTGCATTCTTATCTTTCTCTGATGCCAGATACTTTAGGTAATTGGCGAGTTATACCGGCCGGGATAACGGATGCACCCGGTAGAGACCGAGAGAGAGGTGCTACTCCTTCTCTGAGGATCAATGGTGGGGGGTAAATAGTTCAACCCCAAATTTTTGTGGCCGGGGGACTGGGGAAGAGGGACATCCTCCTCTCGGGTGTCTGCAGTTGGTGGGATGAAGTATCATTTGCTGGTGGATAAGGTATAATTGGCGAAGAAGGAGATGAAACTGATAGCACTGTGGGTTGAGAAGTAGTTACGGCAAAAACACCAAAGATAGAAAAGGCTCGGTAACCAGCCTCACAGTACTGGGAGCAACGGTTGGGGATCGGAAGCAAGAATTGGCATCCACCACTATATCAATTTCTCCCCAGAGCGCTTATACGCCATCATCAATTGGTGTTATTAGTTTGGCAGATTGAGCATTCTATTGAGCAGATGAAAGTCGTCATTTCCTCTATAGGGAAGCCATATCATCAATGGCTCCCCCATCATCATTGATCACCACAGTGGTTTCGGCTGGCTCGAGCGCGACGTTCTTTACCCTTTTATTTTTACCCTCATCATAGATGAACGTCATATTTTTTGTTACTTGTTCTCTAACCGGGGACTTCGAGAGGAAGCACCTACACCGAAATTAGGTCCGATGGCACCCATTTGGGTGAAAACCTCCAACAGCAACCTCGCCACCTTTGTGGGTCAACAAAAATATCTTTCTCGGGGACGATAAAAGAGCCCTACATATGATGTGATTTCAATAGCAAGAGAAGTTAGCCAATTTTCTTATACGAGAGGTAAACACAAGGTTAGTTTGAGAAATAACTTACCGTGATATTAGGCTTTCTACCTATATTTGAGGGCTAGTTCTTTCCACAGGCGTGTCTCGAGCATAGTAACAACCAAAATCTTCTAGAACCACAGGTCCAAGCCTTCAACCCGATGTCAACCGGGTTATTGAATAAGAAAAAGAAAAGGATAAGTTCAACATGAAACAGCCTTTAATGAAAGACAAAAGTTGAATTTACGTGTATGAGTCCATGACTCAAGAAAGGATGGAGTTGTGGTTGGGATGATATCCTTGGTGGCAACTACAATGAACCACTCCATCCATCCATGGTCGTTGTTGTCATCCATGCTGGTGAGCAAAGCATGGTGACCACGTTTGGTAAATTTTATCATTCCCCCACGGAGAATCTTGGGGAAATAAAGTTTCATTATTCGAGCTAGGGAGAGCTCTTCCTCTATCTCCTCGCATAGTCGCCAAAGGCAGGATACCGTCTGCCACACAGAAGGGCTCACCTATGCCGAACAGACTTGATAGCGAAACCAAAACTCCAATATTACAGGGTCAAGTCCCTCTCTTAATGAGAACAGGCCTAAAGTGAAGGGTTACATGTATATGTACGTAAAACCATTCTTAGGGAAGGTTAGCCACTCCGCCATATCGGGTACAATGATGTTCAAATCATGGCAACCATAGTCTTCCTTCAAAGCAGGAATGCTAGAAGGACGGATGGAAAAAAGATATACACCAACAACCCATGTGCGGGAGTTAGTAGAAGGAAACTTCTGTTCAAAGTCCTTGGTTGTATTCAACCTTCTGGGAATAATGGTGCTGACCGTAGGAATGGCAATATCATTGGTGCTTTCTTTGTTTTTTGAAGAGCTTGAGTTCTTGAAAGAGGAGACCATGGTTAGCAGATGGAAATAAGAGTTCTTTGAAGAAGATGATTAAAGAGGAGTGAAGCTAGGATAAGTTGGATGCACAGAAGTTGAGAGAGCTTTAAAAAACTGTGATGTGTAAAGAAAGAAGGACGGGGTGTACAAGTAAAGGAACATGCGACTAAAATTGTGGCCATGATTACCTCGAGAACCGGTGAAAGTATTGTTGAATCGTGGAATAATGCGTGTCCGGGGCATTAAACGTGGAGAGACATATGTCTAATCAAGTGTCAAAAACTTTTTAGAGGGGGTCAGAAAATTTTCCGCGAAGAAAGATATCTTCGCCAACTTTCCGATGACACAAGGATGTGCCACCGAAAAGTAGGGGGACTATTTGTATAGGGTAAAGTCTATTTAAAACTCGCATAATAAAGCGACACGTGAAACCGAAGTGAGGTGGAAAGTGAGATAGGTGGAAACCAAGACCGTGGCAGCAACTTTAGTTAGCATCGGAGAGCCCCCGAAGGGAATATTGCTAATGAAGAGAAACGAATGCCTGCCCCCTGATAGACTAAATAATGAATATTCTCCAATATGAAATACACAGTCTGTTATAGAGAATTATGGTATTCATAGCCTGTTCTTATACATTCTTCAATGGCCCTAATATTTGTCATTTAAGAGGGGCTTGATCCTAGGGCCTTGTTCCGTAAGTGCAACTATAAATAGTGATTTCAACATTCATTGTGATGACACGAATTGTTTGACAAACTTATGCTACATATTATTCTAAGCTCAATAACACTTTATTTTTTGTTTATTGGTATTATTATTATTGCTTTCGGAAGTTCTGCTCCTGAAACCAAGCTATCTGCTATCTTATCTCGACTCCAAAGTTAAGTCTCGTATTTTTATTTAATTTATTTATCATTTTATAATCAAATTGATTCGCTTGTTTATAAACCACGAGTAAATTCAAATACCATTTCACGGGTAAACAACAACAAGTTGAACCGCATTAAGATGCTTATGTGATGTCTCACATAAACCTTCTCAAACATTGACCTGCATATTAACTGAAATCTGCATATTATTTATTGCATGTTGCTCCACTTAGATATAAAGTACTATACTATATTCTTATGATTTTTTCGGTAGGGTAATTAGACTGTGAATAATGGAGAAGGGGAAGGTAGACGAGATAACGGCTATTGATGGATTTGAACCATGCGCCATTTTATTTTAGGATGAAGTTCAAATATGGGAGCAAATATAAATTTCAAAATGGCACAACTTACCTATTTATGCAGTAGGGGTGAACCTACAAAATTTATATGAGAGGATAAAATCTTGAGAAGGATTAATTGTATTAGTTTGACTTTTAGAACGAGAGCTTTGACATAACTAGTAAAGTTGTTGTCATGTGACCAGGAGGTTACGAGCCATGAAAACAACTTCTTGATTGCCCTTTTGTTTGACTTTTCTTTTTGTTGATTTTTCACGGAGAAACACTTCCAATAATAAAACGAAATCAACTACTCCAGAAATATTTAGGGAGAGAGAATGCTTCGACAGGTTATGGCCTAATTATTTTCCAACAAGGCCAATGGAATCCACAATAGCTATCTTCTCATGTTGACACCACGAAATTGTTGGATCAATTTTCTCATTCTTCTCCCTATTAATATTTGCAACGAGCATTTTTATCATTATTACATAAAATGTAATTAAAAAAATTGCCATGAATTTGAAATGAAATTCTTTCACTGTTGAAAAAAATTATATAATATACCACTAGGGACGGTTTAACGAGGTAAAAATTCATGGCAAATGAATTAGCACGGAATTATTTCCGCTGCTAATTACTTTAGCAATAAAAATCAACTCGTCTCTAAATCCTAAGTTATGACAATATCGTCTGCAGATTAAAAGTCATACTAATCTATTCTCTACCTATGAATTTCATCCGTCGGCAATTTCAGTTTTCTTTGTAGTGAATTGTGGACTAGAAGATTCGGGATTTCTAGGCTCTAAGTTCACATGGAGCAAATTGGACATGTGAACAGGATGCAGATAATGTTAGTATGTTTGTTTTAATTTGAGTATCTATTATAGTTTCATATAGAAGAAATAGTAGTGGTATTAATTAAGAATTAATAGAGACGGAGTTACTCGCATGCTTTTTCAGACCATGATCGTGACGAGGGAAAACAATACTCCCTCCGGTTCAAAATAAGTGATTTGTAATATTTTCACACATATTAAAAAAATCACCTTTTAGCATTAATTAGTAATAGAATTAACCATTTTAACCTTACTAACTCACATAAACACTCCTAACACATATTCCAACACTATTTACTCCAAGGATAATGTAGAAAGAATATCATTAAATCATTCTTGAAATCCGAAAAAATTACTTATTTTGGACCACAAAAAAAGGCTAAAAAATCACTTATTTTGGACCGGAGGGAGTATTAGATAGCCACAAGTAAGGGTACAGCATTTATGCATGGCATGTGTGCGTGTGTGTGTAGAGTGATAGAAAATTTGCATTGACGACGTACCTTTTGGGCCATAATTAATTTGTAATTTTCTCGAGATCTAACTAGATAAGAATGCTGATTATATAATTAACAAGACTAAAAGTTTAAAACCCAAAAACTTTTCATTTTCTATTTTATTCTTGTTCTATCTAGATTAATCTTGAAATGAGTGAGCATAGTATTATAGCAAATTTCGATTCCCATATTGTCAACCTGAAAATTCTATTATTCCTTTGTTTGTCCTCAACCTCATTAGTATGAAATAGCATTGTGATTTGTGACCCAGACTCTCGATAGAGTTCCTTATCAAAATATTGGAGAAGTTATTCTTCTCTGGTCTAAACAATTGAGGACATAACAACGAAGACAGTACCACTTTAGTTTGGTATTCTTCCTAATTAATATATACTGTAATATGATATTGAGAACAAATGGAATTTAGCACAATGTAACTGAAGCTGACGAGTTATATTGTCCATTAATACCATCTTTTCCAGTAGACCAAAATAATGCATTGCTGCTGAAATTTAGATGTCTTTGGTCATGTGCCATGTCTGGTCTGGATCAAGGTTTCCTTACACGTTCTTCTGCCTAGATCAATTATCATATTCATGCATTTATTGACTTCCCATTCCTTAATTTTATGACGTCCCAAACAACTAGATATCATAACTGCTCACTGTTTTACGCGTTTCTATCTTTTTCTTCTTTGACCCTTTGTTTTCTCTTCCTTATTTACATATTTGATTTTTCCTTTCATTTTGAATAAATAATACGGATGTTCATCTCAATTAGTCATACTTCTTTATGGTATTCGTAATTTCCATTGATGTTATCATGGAAGGAAACATTATTGTTCATGTTTGATAGGTACAATTGAATAATTTTGTTTTGTTTCACCGTATTCATTCCATTTGTGCTAAATTTCTCTGTCCATTTATTTGACAAATTTTATTTTTCAGTCGATTCCAAAAAAAAAAATTGATACAGTATATTTTTATTTTTGAAAATTATTTGAGTTTTTATATTTTCTTTTATATTGGGACCCATTATTTATAAAAGTCATTCCTTTACAAAGAGATCACACAGTTAAAAGAATATTTTTTGGTTACTTGCATGTAGGGTGGCAAAAGGGAGGGCTGGGTCGGATATGGGACGGATCTAAAGCGCGTAATGAAAAAAGGAAATTATATGACCCGATCCATATTCAATACGAATAAAAAACGGGTTAACCGGTAGATAATATGGGTAACCGTATAATCCATGGCTTCATGAATTTACTTGCATATTATGTTTTTTGGTTTCTTGCATATTATGTTTATCCGTAAAACAGTACAGTTGAATTTAAATGTGATAATAGATAGACAAGTGAATTAATTTGATCCTCAAATAATAGATGAGTTAGATAAAAATATAATACTTAGCCTTGAGATAACGATAAAATAGCAAAAATAGCAATTCTGAGAGCAAGGCTTCTGGGCACAACAACAATGATACCAATAAACAAGAAGATAAAACTATATTGAGCTTTGAATAGAGTGTAGCGTATGTTTGCCAGAAAAGTCGTGTCCTTTACAATGATAATAGAGAACAAGGTCCTCGGATCAAGCACCCAGAGAACAGGATCCTAAGATCAAGCCCCTCTTTAATGTCAATTATGAGGGCCATTGAAGAATATGTAATGGCAGGCAATGAATGCCATATTCCTTGTAACGGGCAGTGTACCTAATACTATATAATATTTCTCATTAAATGCTACTAGGTGGTAGGCATTTACTTTATCTTTATGAATATAATTCTCTTCGATAACAGATGGGATCATTGCGTTCTGTTTTAATTATCTTCTGTCTTCGGCTCCACGTGTCATTTCCTCATGTGATCATTTAATATAAACATATTTTTCCTATACATATGGCTCCCTTTCTTTTCGATGGCATAACTTTGTGTCACCGGAAGTTGGTGAAAACATCCTCTTTTGCGTAAAATTTATTGACCCCCTCTGAAATATTTCTAACAGTTGATTAGACGCTCGTCTCTCCGCATTTAATGCCCCGAACACGCGTCATCTCATGATTTAGCATCACTTTTGCCGGTTATCTAGTTTATTATTGCCACGAATTTTGCCGCCTATACCTCCACTTATACGCATTCTCCTCCTTTATTTACACTTCATAATGCTCTAAATTCTCTCAAACTTCTTTACTTAACTTATACTTTGTCTTTAATCTTTCTTTAACTTTCTTCTCAGAGAGAAAACCCTTCTTTTTGATAAAAATGGCCCCTTCTTTCAGAAACCCTAGTTTTTCAAAGAACAAAGGCAAAGTTGATGATGTTGCTCCTCCTTGAGTACTCTCATCTTGATGAATCTAATTACCACAAAAGATTTTTAAGAGAAGTTTCCTTCTGCTCTCCCTCGTATGCGGCTTGTTAGTGTATATCCTTCTTCTATCGGTCCTTCTAGTATCCTTGCTAGGAAGGAAGTGCTAGTGTCAAGATTTGGACATTATCGCTCCCGACCTAGCGAAATGCATAACTTTACCCAAGAAGGGGTTTACATAGTTTTACATGTATCCCTTCACCTTTGGAGTATTTTCTTTGAGCAGAGAGTTTTACCCCGTCATTGTGGAGTTCTGCCTCCACTATTAGGTTTGCTTGTCACAAGTAAGTTCTTCCGTGTGGAGGACAATCTCCTGCCTTCGGCGCTTGTATCGGAGACGGGAGAAGAGCTATCCTTAGCTCGAGTGATGAACCTCTATTCCACCAAAATTTTCTGCGGAGAAATGATAAATTTCTGCAAGCATGACCTCCACACACTGTTATTAGGCATAGAAGGTGACAATGACCATGGGTAGATGGAATGGTTCATTTCAGTCGCCACTAGTGATATCATCTCGGCCACGGCTCCATTTTTTTATAAAATTATGTAACAGCACACGTAAGTCTACTGTTTGTTTCTTCTATTAATAAAGATCACTCCACATCATTATTGATCTTTCTTCCTTTACCTGTTTCAGCAACTTGGTGGGATCCATCTAGGGTTGAGGGCCTGGACAAATGGGTCCAAAAAGTTTTGAACGTTATGATGCCTGAAACCCGTAAGTGGAAGGAATTGTCCTTGAAATACAGGTGGAAGGCCAAAAATCATAGTAAGTTGAACTCATCTTGTTTTTACCTTTTCACATAAGGATGTTGTTTGACTCTTCTCTCCTATTGAATTCAGGTTTACAGGAGCCATTTACAAAGACAGGTGTCCCCGATCCTCATTCTGGTGCGAGTGCTTTTTCCCAGAGTCCCCGGATGGAGAACAAGCAACCAAAAAGAAGGTTTTCCTTAGCGGACGGGAGAAAGAATAAGAAGGCGAAAAACGCAACTACCAAGTCGTCCCCAGAAGTTATGGTGGCGAGTCCCCCATCCAGGTCAGACATAGATACCGTGATGATTGATGTTGTCAAGGAAGACAGTGAGGATGGGTCTTCTTTACATAGAAGATGACAATCTTCCTCAACTCAACAGTCTGCTCAATCTGTTAAGTTAGTTAACCAACTAAGAACGATGACTTGGTGCTCTAGGGGGAGTTTGAGATGGTGGAAAATGACAACTCCCATTTTTGGATCCTAGTCGCTGCGCCTGGAACTACAAGGTTGAGTATCGGGTCCTTTCCGTCTTTGATTGACGAGAAACCAACACCCACACGGTGCTTTCCGTATATAATTTTTATCCTTCAACGCCATCGGTTTCATTTCCTTCTTTTACCAACTCTTCCACTAGCAACTGCTACATCATCTCCACCGGCCGCATATGTCCGAGAAGAGAATGTTCTTCTCCAAAAGCCCCAAGTTCATGGGAACTTAGGGAAAATTTACGTTGCCCCCTCAGAAGACCCGCAAAGGAGGAGAAATGTTACTCCCTCAATTTATACCAAATGCAATTTATTGTCCCGGTCGGTGGAACTTGCTAACTATCTTAAGCCTCTAGCTTCAGATAAAGGTTGGAAAAAGATACAATCTCTCTCGGGATAGTGTTTGTTAAATAATGCTATGCCTAAATCCACAGCAGTATACTCTGCATTTCATTTCTTATCTCTTCTAACTTTAATTTAGTAGTACTTTGAGTTTGCCTTTTTTGTTTCGCAAGCCTTTGTTTTCGAGGGCCTCCAAAGGTTGATTTGGGATTAAGAGAAATTTACCTCCTAGCGGGATCAACTTTTGATCGAGCGAGACCAAATTGTTGCTCGTCTCTCAAAACTAGAAGCTAAAGCTTATGCGGTTGTTGTGTTGGAGGCTCATTTGCGGCAAAGCGAGTAAGAAGTAGAGACCCTTAGTTAAGATATCGCCCCACTTGGGGTTCAATTTGAATAGGATAAGGCCAAATGAGTTGCAGTTCCTAGTGTCGTTCTTGCTACATTCGATTGCGAGGCTGCCTTCGTTGAAAGATTAAAAAATTTGGAGGCAGCATTAAACTCCAAAATTGACGAGCTTGTTGCTGACAGAGCGAAATATACTCAACTAGAGGAGAAGTATAAGAGACCATTGAGCATAATAGACTTTTCATCTTTACTGTCAATGAACTTAATATTAGCCTCAAGTCTGTTAGATCTGCCCGAGAAAAACCTCTCTACTTGGGTTAACCAACTTAAAGAAGAACTCAAGTGTCGAGCGGCTTTCTTTCATTGCTGAAAAAATATATGTTTTGTACAACATGAGGAGAAATCCCTTTGAAGAGGCTACAGCGGGTGTCATTGATTTTGATGTCGCAAATAGCTAAAGCCCGAGAGCTGGAGTCAATGAATAAAAGTGTCCCGGCCAGGCCTGATGCACCTAATTTTTCTAGTTCCAATTTTGAATTCTCGGGAATTGAAGAGTAACCGGAAGGCAACGATGCAGAATTTCAATGTCACGCCCCAAACCTGGGAAGGCGAGACTAGCACCCAGTGCCTCACTCATCTAAGTGTGCCAACTTGAGGCTGGGGGACTCTGAACATACAATGTCATACTTTGGCCATAGGGAAACATTGCAAGACAATTTGTGAAACAAAATATAAAATTGAACAGAAACTACCACTGACTGAATATCAATATAAAGTTGCACTGACAAGGTCGTCATAACTACTACAGCTAACAAATCAAAAAAATGTATACATACAAGGCGTATAAGCCCAGCATACCGCACTAATTAACAAGATATGTCTACAAGCCTTAACTGATGGATGTACTGTGGTCAGAATAGGGATCTGACCTACCCATAATATATAAACATACACAATATATTCTAAAACTCTAGACTTGGAAACTCCGAATGACGTGGAGCTTATTGAGCAAGCTGATCATGGATGATACCTATGGAGGAGGTCAACCAATCTATCTATCTGTATCGGCATGCATGAAATGCAGCATCCCTATGAATGGGACGTCGGTACGATATAATGTACCGAGAATGTAAGGCAATAGAATATTTGAATGTTAAAACTAAACTGATAATTTAATAACTGAAAGTAACTAGGAGTCAAATATGATCTGGAGATATACTTACCTGCTGATACTGACTCAACTCTCTCAATATTTTAAATGTATGTCCTTATAAGGCTCGGAATGTGTAACTGCTCAGCTGTAATAGGATTGCTCATAGGCGCTCAACCATATTATGCTTTGTATCTCGGCCATTCTGGGATCGCTCATAGGTGCTCGTCCATAGTAGGCTCGGTATAACTTACCATATGATTTGAGGTTTCCTAATAGGGGCATGTCCACCTATTTTAGCTCGATGGTGGTAAAAATACTCTGTGTATGTATATGTGTGTGTGTGTATGTATGTGTGAAAATACTGTATGTATGTATGTGTATGTGTGGATATGTGTATGTGTGTGTGTATGTGTATATATATATATATATATATATATATATATATATATATATATATATATATATATATATATATATATATATATATATATATATATATATATATATACTCCCAGAAGTTTTCCTTTCACAAGCCAGAAGGACATAAAGGACTATCGTGGTTAGCCCTCCAAGGCCACTTCAAATGGCATAAAATGTGGGATTCATCTGAAGCCTATGTGCCAACGGTAGACAAGTGGTTTATGTCCCATCCACAGTATCTAGCTATAACAGATGCTGCCGAAATTTTATTTTTACAATAAAAGTCCATTGCAAGTGCACAACTAGTCGGTTCCAGCAGCAGGCTTAATTTTATTCAGTAAATAGAGAAAATTCTTGATTCCCTCAAGACACAATTTCCAGGCTTAATTCAAGCGTATTTGTCTGACAAATAATCAGAAGAAGAAGAAGAAGAAGAAGAAGAAGAAGAAGATTATAATTTAATATTCCAACAAAATTAATCTAAAATTACATCAGCATGATAGCATAATGACATCACAGCTAACATCATCCATGACATCAGCTAGTAGTTACTCTTAATGACATCATGGATGACATTAGAAAATAGCATGTAATTTTTAGTTTTTTATCTATAAATAGCCCATCATATCACTTGTAAGAAACACACATTTATAGACCTTTGCTCTCTTGACTGGAAGTAGATAACATTAAATGAATATAAAGTTTCGATAAGGGAGAATACTGTAATTTATGAGACTAGAATAATGTACATAAATTCAGGAGTATGAACTTCTCTTTATGTCTCGTTATCAAATGCATGTAGTTAGGAGATCATGCCAAAATGAAGGAAGAGTGCAGCCTTAATATACATTATCATAATTTTTCCAATAACCAAGTTGGACTCGTATCTCACCTTAATCTACAACAGCGGTAATAATACTATAATTAAGTTACGAATGGTGCAACTATCGCATAACGAACGATAGGCTTCTCTTATATTAAAACAGGCATCATTTCCCCAATAATCTTTACTTCCTCCAAAGTAAAAATAACACTAAAAATATGAGAACACAACAATAACAATATATATACACAACTAAATACTACAAAATAGCTCAACACACCCCAATCTCTTCATACAGAAAACGACCACTATAGTAGTGTCAAATAGCCCAAAAATATTACGACTAATGACAAGCCTACCGCCCATCATTTATGTGGTATTTATCCACACCTTTTCTCCTCCAAAACTCTCTAAAACAGTAGCAAAACACGCAATGCAACACCAAACACAAAATAGCCCAGAAAACAGTCCACTACAAGTTGAATAACTCGAACTCACAACTTGTAACTACCATCCATTGAACTCTTACAATTATAGAAGAACTTCCCATACATTTCCATAGGAAAAATGGATGAAAGAGAGCAATAAACTTACCTTATTTTCTTAATAACTCAGCTCATATCTTAGTTCTTCAAACTCTAGATTTTTTCTCCAACTAGAACTTGAAAAGTAGAGAAATAAGGTTTGTGTGTAATTTTTGGGAGGATTTTGCTGGGGTTTATGTCTGGTTATTGTGATATATAATTAAGTGTCACATTTTAGGAGATAAGACCTTAAAAGGGATCTTAGGTCGATCCAAAATAGCCACTTTTGGGCATATTTAATCCTATCATTTAAGCAAGTTCGTGACACATCTACTTATCACCTAGCAGCTTGTGTAGTCTCACAAAAAAAAAATATATATATATATACACTCTGATGTCGTATTGACAAACTGTTTAATGCGTTAGAAAATAAACTCATAGATTTTCAATTGGATGGGTTGAACATCCAGTAAGTCTAAGTATATGGGGAGAAAATTGCAATTACATTTGACCAAAATTTCAGTAAAACTTATGAACATAACATGTGATGACTTTCATTTGTTCCAAAACTCGCTTGACTTCAAAACTTAACACATTACTATCATAAAACTAAAATTAACCATAACATAACCTCTTATCAAGCTAAGAACCCTAGTCTCATCCAAAAGGTACAAGTTATAACATTCCCAACTTGTCAACTTTTGACTAGCCATCATTTTCTTTAATTCCTTTAGCTTCTAAACCTGCCAACATACTTTGTACTTGTTGTTCATGATCTTTAATATTTGTAAACTTCGAGCTAAAATGATAACTTACGTTATATACTTGTAAAGATGATCTCATTGTTGGTCTTACATTAGTTTGCTTACACCACTCTTTTACGGACGAAAATATGGGATGTAACATCATCCCCCCCTTAGGAACATCCGTCCTCAAATGTTAACTCTTATACACTTGGGACAATTTTGTCGTCTCCTCCGCACACTAAAATAAAACCATGTCACACCCCTTTTTTTTACCAAAACCAAACCTTCTTACTACTAAACCCTCTTAAATAAATAAAAGAATTTAATGAAAAGGGTTTTTCAATTTGAAAGTGACAAAAATGTGTGTTTAAAAGGAATTAACTCAGAGTCGCCACCTGACAATTGATTTCGGTGTGCCAGGCCACCGTTTTTGTTAAATAATTTTCCTTTAAAACACTTTAGACTTCAAAACTAAGTCTGCACCAGAGATTCGGGTAAGGGGGTTCATTTGACTCGGGGAGAAGGTGTTAGGCATTCCCCAAGTCCCGTGAAGGTCACGGTTGCGTACTCGATCAAGTTGGCTTTCAAAACATTCAAATTGAGGTAAAACACACAAAAATAGAATAAGCACACAAGAGGCTCGAGGTCGTCCCCACCTAAATGAAAGAAAATGAAAAGGAAAAGAAAAGAAAAATCCTAAGCTAACCTATACTATGACTTCTCCGCCATGCTCGCCAAGGCCTCCCGAATATTTACATAGTTCTTCGGGGCATACCCCGAATAATAATATTTACAAACTTTACGGGGCATTCCCCGGATAAATTTAATTACGGGAACGACCTCTCGCCTCGAATCAACGAAAATCCTAAAAGCTTGCCTACCCAAGTATGGCCGGCCTAAAACATGCTCCTAACGCTTAAATTAGTAAATCAAGTAAAACAAATTATTTTATATGCCCAAAACTCGGCTTGCTTCATCGTTCAAGACAAATCAATTTGCAATTATCCATTTATCTTACCCAACACAGTAGTATTTTCAAGCCTAATACAAATTGAATCCCAGCAAAAAGGTGAAATCATTTGCACTCACTCAACTATCAATCATGAATTATTTACGCAACAACCACGAAGAAGCAATTACAATAAAAACAGATATTGGAAACAAGGAAGCACACATAGAAATCAAACGGGATTAGTGAAAAGAAATGAACCTTAATAGTATTAATCAGAAATTTGAATGCTCAGACAACTTCAAAACTCGTAAATGCGCAGGATTGCCAGTGGACCTCGGATCGGCACAAACTCGAACCAGACTCGACGGAACTCGAACTCGAACGACACAACGGCCAAGCGAGCTCGACTCGGCAGCAGCAGAAACTTGATTGAATTCCTTTCTCTATTTCTCGCTGCCGTTGCTATTCCGTGAGTGGAGTGTGAGTCACCCCTGCTAGTTTTCGCGAGTTCAGGTGGGGGTCTGGGCGGCTGGGGTCGCTGGTTTTCCGGCGAGTAGGTGGGTGAGTCACTGGCGATGATTTTGGAGTGAGGGAGATGTGTGTGCGGCGGCAGTGAGTCTTCAGCTGATGTAGTGTAGTATTGTTGTCTAGGGTTTGTCTTGTTCTTGTTGAAGAAGAGAGGGGAGCGACGGCTGTAGGGGTTGTCGGCGGGATAGGCGGCCGGCTGAATGAAGTAGCAGAGGCGGCTGGGTAGTTGTTCAGCTAGGGTTTTCTTTTGTGTGTTTGTTATGTGTGGAGAAGATGAACAGTAGTGGGGGCCGTTCTCTTGTTTTCAGCTCTAGGGTTTTTGTTGTTGTTGATTGAAGAAGAAATGGTTCATAGGGGTGGCGGCTGGGGTATTAGTTTTCTAGGTTTTTTTTGTTATGTTATTATGAAGAAGAAGTGTATGGGTTAGGGTTTTAGTCTTGATAATTGGGCTTTTGGGTTAGTGGGCTAAGAAAAATTTTAAAAATTGGCCTAATTTTGATAAGAAAAGCTTAATAAGCCCAATATTTATTCCATATAAAATATAAAGTTAATCCTAATTAATCAAAATAAAAATAAATACTATATTGTTAAACTATTTTGATATTTTTCAATTTCCATACTAAAAGATAAATATAGAATTAGATTAAAATTGTTGTAAAATCAAATAACATTACTACCAAAACACTAATATTCTTGAAAATAAAATCTAACTATTTTTGTATTTTGAATTTTATGATAAAAATAATGTAAAAGAGTTAAAATTAGTGTAAATAACTATATGACACCTAAATTAAATATTCTACGCTAAAACGGGTAAAATTTCGGGGATGGTCAAAAATTACGTGTCTACAGCTGCCCCTCTTTGACTGAAAATACAAAGTATTTTCAGACAAAGACCGACTAGATAGGATTTTTGACCTGACCCTTATTTAAAGACCAACTAGAAGAAAAGAGAATGTGACCGAGCTCCGGTATCTGAGCTGCCTACATATCCTCGGCGACCCGGATTTATTTCCCCCAATATCGGGATCGTGATGGCGCCTACTCGTGGTAGCTAGGCAAGCCACTGTATACATACTATCTTGTTTCTAGCACAATTTTAATTAAATAAATGCGGAATACTTTATCAGATAGAAATAACTAATTACAAGGTGAAAATCATACTGAAATCCTCTACCCAAGACGTGGAGTCACCAACTCACGAACTACTATGGAATACTACACATAAAAGTCTGAAAGAAATATAACACAATTATGTTTGTCTCGGAACAAAGAGACTCCAGCTAATAACATAAATAAAGAGAGAGACGCCGGGCCTGCGGACGTCTGCAAGCTACCTCGGTCTCAAATATGATCAACTCCCACTCAATCTATTTACTGCTGCTGCTGCTGCTCCTGATCGTAACCTGGACCTGTGCAAAAACGCACAGAAGTGTAGCATCAGCACAACCGACCCCATGTGCTGGTAAGTGCCTGGCCTATCCCGGCGAAGTAGTGACAAGCCTAGGACCAGACACCCACATGAACCTGTGCAATTCAATATATATATGTGTACCACAAGATAACAAGAAATAATCAAGTATTAACACAATAAGGAATATCTTAAAGAATTCAACAATTAACCACAGTTAATAATTTCACAAGGAAAAACAAAGTGTAATGTAAACATAAGTAATATCAATTCAAGAAATAGCAAACAGTTGCACGGCATCACCCTTCGTGCTTTTACTCTCATCCTCACCAAATAAACAAATAAAGTACACGGCATCACCCTTCGTGCTTTTACTCTCATCCTCACATCCATAGTACGGCATGATCCTTCGTACATGGTTCAATAACAGGGCACGACATGATCCTTCGTGCATAATCAATAATAGGGCACGGCATGATCCTTCGTGCATAATCAATAATAAACATGGCACGGCATGATCCTTCGTGCATAATCAATAATAAACATGGCACGGCATTAACCTTCGTGCATAAATAAATAAACATGGCACGACATCACCCCTTCGTGCATTATCTCTCTTCCTCACCCAAATAACAATCACAGTTAAGGGCAAAGAAAGAAACAATAATTCATAAACCGTCCCATCAAGGGCAATCAATAATTTTCTTCACAACAAGTCCCAACAAGGAAGAACAATAACAATTCATCTGTAATATATCTCAAATAATCATTTTTCAACGACTCACGGTCATACTAGACGCCAGTGTATGGATGCTCGTCACCACGACCCATACACCGCACTCGATCACATAACACATAACACATAATCCTATTCCCTCAAGCTAGGATAGAACAAACACTTACCTCGAATGCTTATGAACAATTCACCCCGTGGAAATGTCTTTTCCTTTTGAATTTGACTCCAATCCAATCGTATCTATACACAATTGATTTAATATCATCAATTCTACTTAACAAACTAGTTCATATTGCTAAATATGGTTTTTACAACATTCTGCCCGGAATAGTAAAAACCGACCCCGGGCCCACATAATCGAAACTCAAGTTTCGAACCAAAATAATTTCACCCAATCTTCCATGAGTTCAAATATACAATTTGTTCTTAAGTTCGACTCCAAAACGAGGTCTAAATCGCAAATTCTTTGAAAGCCCTAACTATACTAAATTCTCAATTTTTCTACCCATTTACACCTATTTAGGCTTAGGATTTCAAATAATATTGATGGAAAATGAAGAAAACGAGTTAAGAATCACTTACCCAAGAAGTTTTGATGAAAATCGCCCAAGAATCGCCCCAATAAGCTTCTTGGAGAAGAGAGAGTTGAGAGAAATGGGATTTTATCCCGTCTGTTCTGTTTTTGCAGAACTTAAAATCACTGGGCGAATTTACTCTATGCGATCGCAGGGCCTGTGATGCGATCGCATAGAAGAAAATAAGGGGACAACAAAATTGCTCTATGCGATCGCGGAGGACAAATGCGATCGCATAGAAGGAAATGGATGAACTGAAATTACTCTATGCGATCGCAGGGAATGGTACGCGATCGCATAGAAGGAAATTCTGGGCCTCAGTCTTACTCTATGCGATCGCGAAGGATAGTATGCGATCGCATAGGAGGAACAATGGAAGTTATGCGATCGCATGGGCTCTATTGCGATCGCACATAAGGATTTTTTTGGGACCTCTGATCTTTGCTCTATGCGATCGCAGCTCAACTATGCGATCGCATAGAAGAAAATCTCTGTGCAAAAATTGCAGAGTTTCTGCTGAAATTTTCAAGTTCAAACCACCCCGTTACCAATCCGAAACTCACCCGAGCCCTCGGGGATTCAAACCAAGTATGTACACTGACTCAAAAACATCATACGAACTTGTTCGCGCGATCAAATCACCAAAATAACATCATTATCAAGGAATTTAGCCTTAAATCTCAAGAATTCTTTCAAAATTTCATAACTTCCAAACTTTCCAATTTAAGGCCGAAACACGTCAAACGACGTCCGTTTTCAACCAAACTTTACAGGAAGCGCTTAACCAATATATATGACCTGTACCGGGCGTCGGAACCAAAATACGAGTCCGATACCAGTACTTTTTAATAAAAATCAGTTTCATTTTCCTTAAACGTTTTTAGAAAACAATTTAACAGAAAAATTCTTTTACCGGGGTTCTAGACCTCGGATTTCAATTCCGGACATATGCCCAAGTTCCATATTTTTCTACGGATTTTCCGAGACAGTCAAATCACGGATCCGGGTCCGTTTACCAAAAATGTTGACCAAAGTCAACCATATCAATATTAATATCATTTTTATCCAAATTTCTCATAGAATTCATATTTTCTATCAAAAATCTTTCCGGCTACATGCTCGGATCGTGCACGTAAATCGAGGCAACAAAAAATGAGGTTTTCAAGGCCTCAGAAGCTCGAATGATTAATTAAATAAGTGAGGACCCTTTGGGTCGTCACAATCTCCACCTCTAAAACAACCGTTCGTCCTCGAACGGACAAAAGAAAGAAGTATCTGAGTCAGGAAACAAATGTGGGTAGCGGCTCCGCATATCAGACTTGGACTCCCAGGTCGATGCCTCGGGAGGCTGACCTCTCCACTGAACACGCACAGAAGGATAACTCTTCGACCTCAACTGTCGAACCTGCCGGTCTAGAATAGCCACCGGCTCCTCCTCGTAGGATAGATCATTGTCCAATTGGACAGTACTGAAGTCTAACACATGTGTGGGATCGCCGTGGTATCTCCGAAGCATAGATACGTGAAAAGCTGGATGCACGGCTGATAAGCTAGGCGGCAAAGCTAATCTGTAAGCCACCCCTCCCACTCTGTCTAGAATCTCAAATTGGCCAATATACCTAGGGTTAAGCTTGCCCTTCTTCCCAAACCTCATCACGCCCTTCATAGGCGACACCCGGAGCAATACTCGTTCACCAACCATGAAATCTACATCTCGAACTTTACGATCCGCATAAGTCTTCTGCCTGGACTGAGCTGAACGCAATCTCTCCTGAATAGTCTTGACCTTATCCAAGGCCTCCTCGACTAAGTCTGTACCCAACAACCGAGCCTCTCCCGGTTCAAAGCATCCAACTGGTGATCGACATATAACGCCTCATACGGAGCCATCTGGATGCTAGACTGGTAACTGTTATTGTAGGCGAACTCTGCTAATGGTAGAAACTGGTCCCACGAGCCTCCGAAATCAATAACACAGGCTCGAAGCATGTCCTCAAGAATCTGAATAGTCCTCTCGGACTGGCCATCCATCTGAGGATGAAATGCTGTACTCAACTGAACCTGGGTGCCTAACTCCCGCTGGACCGCTCTCCAGAACCGCGAGGTAAACTGCGTTCCCCGATCAGAGATAATAGATACCGGCACCCCATGGAGACGAACAATCTCCCTAATGTAAACCTCCGCTAACCTCTCCGACGAGTAGGAGACAGATACTGGAATAGAATAAAGTGTGCTGACTTGGTCAGCCTATCAACAATGACCCAAATAGCATCAAATTTTCTCCGAGTCAAAGGAAGTCCAGTAACGAAGTCCATAGTGATCCGCTCCCATTTCCACTCGGGAATTTCAATCCTCTGGAATACACCACCAGGTCTCTGGTGCTCATATTTCACCTGCCGACAATTTAGACACCGAGCGACATACGCAACGATATCTTTCTTCATTCTGCGCCACCAATAGTGTTGCCGTAAGTCCTGGTACATCTTCGCGGCGCCTGGATGAATAGAATACCGCGAACTGTGGGCCTCTGCTAAGATCAACTCTCGAATCCCTTCGACATTGGGCACACAAACTCGACCCTGCAATTTCAATACCCCATCATCATCTAGATTCACCTGTGTGGCACCTCCATGCTGTACTGTATCCCTCAACTCACGCAAATGAGGATCATCAAATTGCCTCTCACGGATACGCTCTAATAAAGAAGAACGAGCGACTGTGCAGGCTAACACCCTGCTAGGTTCAGAAATGTCTAATCTCACGAACCGGTTGGCTAAGGCCTGGACATCTAGAGCTAATGGTCTCTGACTGACTGGAATATAAACAAGACTGCACATACTGGCTGACTTCCTACTCAAAGCGTCAGCCACCACGTTTGCTTTTTCCCCGATGATATAAAAAGGTAACATCATAATCTTTCTGCAATACCAGCCACCTTCTCTGCCTCAAATTCAACTCTTTTGTTTAAACAAATACTGAAGACTCTTATGATCGGTGTATACTTCACATACTACACCATACAAATAATGCCTCCGGATCTTCAATGCGTGAATAATCGCCGCAAATTCTAGATCATGCACTGGGTAATTCTTTTCAGGCATCTTTAACTGCCTCGAAGCATAGGCAATAACCTTGCCATCCTGCATTAACACTGCACCAAGCCCAATACGGAAAGCATCACAATAATCAGTATAAGGTCCCGCACTTGTGGGTAAAATCAATACCGGTGCTGTAGTCATGGCTGTCTTGAGCTTTTGAAAGCTCGCCTCACATTCATCTGACTATTCAAATTGAACACCTTTCTGTGTCAATCTGGTCAGTGGGGTTGCAATAGATGAAAACCCCTCGCCGATAATAACCCGCTAATCCCAAGAAACTCCAAATCTCTCTGGCTGATGTTAGTCTAGGTCAGTCCTTGACTGCCTCAATCTTCTTCGGATCAACCTGAATACCTGCTGCCGTCACAATATGACCCAGGAATGCAACTGAACTTAGCCAAAATTCACACTTCAAAATTTTTGCATATAGTTGGCTATCTTTCAGAGTCTGCAAAGTCACTCCGAGATGTTGCGCATGCTCCTCATGACTGCAGGAGTATGTCAATATGGAAACAATGAAGACTACAACGAACAAGTCTAAATAAGGCACGAACACACTCATGCGTATGCACATATCCATGACTCTGAAGTCTGGCCATAAGAGTTATTCTTAAATTACAACATTGTCAATTAACCCTGTTATCAAATACCTTATTCTACAAATCCCACTTTACTCCGAATGAGGTATGGTGACCTCGTGATTATTTTCCCGAATTAATGCGTCATATTTATCCTTACCTGGTGCTCGTCTCAAAGGCTAAGCTCAACGGTTTCAAAATAGAAATGGCTAATATGAATAGAAACTATACAAGAATTGTCAAATAGTCCTAAACGACATGACTCTTATTTACGAATGTGATACGAAAGTATTAATTCATAAAAGAAGAATTTTAAACACATAAACTCTTACTACCAGGACCCGGTCCTCATATGATATCCACCGCAGCTTGAAGCTCGGCTTAGAAATATTTCACATTATGCCAAAAATTGGAGGATCTCATCCTCAACTCTGAATCACAGTGCTTGCACATCATATAATCTGAAATTTTTCATTTCATTTCTTTCTTCCTTTCAATAATTGTCCGTCAAAGATAATCACGACATAAAATGAACCCTCATACTGATAGGGCACACAATTAACGATTAAAATTAGTTATTCCGAGAATTATATCAAAACATACTGTAATAAGTAATATAAAGTCACTCTTAGTCTCATGGATATTTAGTAACTAACACCTAATAATAGGGATGTCTATCCTCATGTAATATCTCAACGGGAGTATTTCCCTAAGTAGTATGATTACGATGCTCGCTCATGAATGGAGCATGTTAAACGAGACTCGCCTAAATTTTCTTTCAAAAACCAAATCAAATTAAGGGAAAATTATTTGTTTATAACAATCTGAATTACACACGTGATGACGCCATCTGGTGTAATGACCTCCCTCATACCATAAAAAGTATATCAATGGTTAGGTCTCCACCTCTAGGATTTTCACCTCCACCTCTAACATCCTGACCTATACATCTTGCTGGCCATGTAGGATAAATATTAACTGCAATGGAGCGTGTAGCCTGAGTGCTTTCCTAAAATTATATTTCTCCAAAAATTCCACATTCACGGCAATTCCTTTAAGGCTCAGTTAACTTGTTGTTCATGACAATATATATTCGAACACAGTCATTGTGACTTGGTACAACCGTTCGGATCACACATACTACATATTGCAGAGAATCTCGGGGTGACGTCTTCGGAACATTTTCTTAAAATAGAGTTTAGTAGATAGCGTTGCGTTGGCCGGCTTGCCCTCTTCGTAGGCTTGACACAAACATTGACGGCCAATTAACACTGTTGAGCTACCCCATTTACTCATATACTCTTCGTCATTCTCTGGGGGCGATCCTTACCCCATGAAAAGAACCAACCTTAAATATGTATAAATTATTTGGAGGACATTTCCATACCATATATATACATTCCAATAACTCATCATATTTGTCCTTCACAACTCCAACACATCGACCGGACGTCAAGGTCCGTTGAAACCCAACACGATTTATTAGGTGATCTCCCGATATAATTGCGTCTTCCGTTGGGACCATAACTTGTGTGGTAAATACATTATCTTCACACTACTTCTGTGTGCCTTCCGTAGCACAGTAAAATGAACTCCTCGCATTCGACTATTCCCACGTTCTGTAATTCCTCATAAGAACTGTCAAGCACAATCTCGTGGGTTCTCAAAAGATGCACCGCTGAAGGTGGCGGCGAAGACTTTGGTGAAACTTGTCCTCTGTAAAACTTTTGAAGGCATAGTTGATCTATCACCAGCCTGTGCCATTGTTCGGCTGGATAAGCGGTACGTGACTACGCCATTCGTGGGAAGACAAGAGTGGATATTTAACTTAACACTTTGAAGAACAAATTCGCACGATAAGAAAGAACAAATGAGAGACTCTTTCCTAACTCAATAGACTATGGAGGACAAGTACAGACGTCTCCGTACCTACCTCTAAAACTCTACTAAGCTTGTTCGTGAGTGGTGAGACCTATGTAACCTAGAGCTCTGATACCAACTTGTCACGACCCGGATTTTTCCCCAACATCGGGATCGTGATGGCGCCTACTCGTGGTAGCTAGGCAAGCCACTGTATTCATACTATCTTGTTTTTAACACAATTTTAATTAAATAAATGCGGAATACTTTATCGAAATGGAAATAACAAATCACAAAGTGCGAAAAATACTCAAAATCATCATCTACCAAGATGTGGAGTCACAAACTCACGAACTGCTAAGAATAACTACACATAAGAGTCTAAAAGAAATATAACAATCCGCCTGTCTCGAAACAATAAGACTACAGTAATAATGAAAAATATAAGAAGAGACGTCCGGCCTGCGGATGCCTGCAAGCTACCTCAGTCTCGTGGGTATGAAAATCTTGCTAGCGAACTACTGCTGCTGCTGCTGCTCAAAACCCGGACCTGTGCAAAAACGCACAAAAGTGTAGTCAGCACAACCGACCCCATGTGCTGGTAAGTGCACGGCCTATCCCGGCGAAGTAGTGACAAGGCTAGGACCAGACACTCACGTAAACCTGTGCAATTCAATATATATATATGTGTACCACAAGATAACAAGAAATAATCAAGTATTAACACAATAAGGAATATCTTAAAGAATTCAACAATTAACCACAGTTAATAATTTCACAAGGAAAAACAAAGTGTAATGTAAACACAAGTAATATCAATTCAAGAAATAGCAAACAGTTGCACGGCATCACCCGTCGTGCTTTTACTCTCATCCTCACCAAATAAACAAATAAAGTACATGGCATCACCCTTCGTGCTTTTACTCTCATCCTCACATCCATAGTACGGCATGATCCTTCGTACATGGTTCAATAACAGGCACGGCATGATCCTTCGTGCATAATCAATAATAGGGCACGGCATGATCCTTCGTGCATAATCAATAATAAACATGGCACGGCATGATCCTTCGTGCATAATCAATAATAAACATGGCACGGCATTAACCTTCGTGCATAAATAAATAAACATGGCACGGCATCACCCTTCGTGCATTATCTCTCTTCCTCACCCAAATAACAATCACAGTTAAGGGCAAAGAAAGAAACAGTAATTCATAAACCGTCCCATCAAGGGCAATCAATAATTTTCTTCACAACAAGTCCCAACAAGGAAGAACAATAACAATTCATCTGTAATATATCTCAAATAATCATTTTCCAACGACTCACGGTCATACTAGACGCCAGTGTATGGATGCTCGTCACCACAACCCATACACCGCACTCGATCACATAACACATAACACATAATCCTATTCCCTCAAGCTAGGATAGAACAAACATTTACCTCGAATGCTTATGAACAATTCACCCCGTGGAAATGTCTTTTCCTTTTGAATTTGACTCAAATCCAATCGTATCTATATACAATTGATTTAATATCATCAATTCTACTTAACAAACTAGTTCATATTGCTAAATATGGTTTTTACAACATTCTGCCCGGAATAGTAAAAACCGACCCCGAGCCCACATAATCGAAACTCAAGTTTCGAACCAAAATAATTTCACCCAATCTTCCATGAGTTCAAATATACAATTTGTTCTTAAGTTCGACTCCAAAACGAGGTCTAAATCGCAAATTCTTTGAAAGCCCTAACTATACTAAATTCTCAATTTTTCTACCCATTTACACCTATTTAGGCTTAGGAATTCAAATAATATTGATGGAAAATGAAGAAAACGAGTTAAGAATCACTTACCCAAGAAGTTTTGATGAAAATCGCCCAAGAATCGCCCCAATAAGCTGTTTGGAGAAGAGAGAGTTGAGAGAAATGGGATTTTATCCCGTCTGTTCTGTTTTTGCAGAACTTAAAATCACCGGGCGAATTTACTCTATGCGATCGCAGGGCCTGTGATGCGATCGCATAGAAGAAAATAAGGGGACAGCAAAATTGCTCTATGCGATCGCGGAGGACAAATGCGATCGCATAGAAGGAAATGGATGAACTGAAATTACTCTATGCGATCGCAGGGAATGGTACGCGATCGCATAGAAGGAAATTCTGGGCCTCAGTCTTACTCTATGCGATCGCGAAGGATAGTATGCGATCGCATAGGAGGAACAATGAAAGTTATGCGATCGCATGGGCTCTATTGCGATCGCACATAAGGATTTTTTTGGGACCTCTCATCTTTGCTCTATGCGATCGCAGCTACACCTATGCGATCGCATAGAAGAAAATCTCTGTGCAAAAATTGCAGAGTTTCTGCTGAAATTTTCAAGTTCAAACCACCCCGTTACCTATCCGAAACTCACCCGAGCCCTCGAGGATTCAAACCAAGTATGTACACTGACTCAAAAACATCATACGAACTTGCTCGCGCGATCAAATCACCAAAATAACATCATTATCAAGGAATTTAGCCTTAAATCTCAAGAATTCTTTCAAAATTTCATAACTTCCAAACTTTCCAATTTAAGGCCGAAACACGTCAAACGACGTCCGTTTTCAACCAAACTTTACAGGAAGCACTTAACCAATATATATGACCTGTACCGGGCGTCGGAACCAAAATACGAGTCCGATACCAGTACTTTTTAATAAAAATCAGTTTTATTTTCCTTAAACATTTTCAGAAAACAATTTAACAGAAAAATTCTTTTACCGGGGTTCTAGACCTCGGATTTCAATTCCGGACATATGCCCAAGTTCCATATTTTTCTACGGATTTTCCGAGACAGTCAAATCACGGATCCGGGTCCGTTTACCAAAAATGTTGACCAAAGTCAACCATATTAATATTAATAATATCATTTTTATCCAAATTTCTCATAGAATTCATATTTTCTATCAAAAATCTTTCCGGCTACATGCTCGGATCGTGCACGTAAATCGAGGCAACAAAAAATGAGGTTTTCAAGGCCTCAGAAGCTCGAAATGATTAATTAAATAAGTGATGACCCTTTGGGTCGTCACACCCCGGCTATAGAGGAATCAGGCCATGTGTAGTTCAAAAGTGAATGAGATGATGGAGTTTACCGAGGTGGAGAGTCGAGTCGAGTGCCGTGAGGTTCCAGTCAGCGGTTCCAGCCATTACATCAAAATCAGAAAATGAAAAAGACTAACTAAACCTGATAACTATGAGTTACAAGATCCCTATCTATAAGTCTTCTGAATCTTGATCTTGAGTCTTGAATGGTTCTTCATGTAGACTTTAGATCTGAACCTTGACGCTCGCTAGATGCAGGTGTTAGTTCCTTTTCTTCTGCTTTTCGGATCAGAACCGGACATACAATGCTTGTGACTTTAGTCATGTCTTGTGCGATCCAACTCTTGTCTCGGCCTCTGCATTTTGGACTCACCTCCATTTTCTCTTTTTTTTTCTTTTTCTTTTTCCTTTTTTTTTCTTTTCTATTCTGGATTGAAATTCCTTACGTTGATCACCTCGGATTATTGACTCGCATTCTTGCCGCGAGCTTCTGCTACTTCTAGCATGAACTGATTTCTGAAATGTATTCCCTTGTTATCCAGGTGGGCGCCTGACATTACAGCAAAACAAACAAAACAAAAGAAACTTTTCTGCTCCAGTTTGGGACTGGGGCATAAATGTGAATGTTAATTCGACTATGCTACCTACAAAGCTTTCAAAATTCTAAAATTAAATCTCATTATCCAGGAGGGTCCTGAAAATTCTAAAACTAAATCCCATTATCCAGAAGGGTCCTGAAAATTTTAAAACTAAATCCCATTATCCAGGAGGGTCCTGAGAACTTTAAATTAAATCCCATTATCCAGGAGGGTCCTGAAAACTTAAAATTAAATCCCATTATCCAGGAGGGTCCTGAAAACTTAAAACTAAATCCCATTATCCAGGAGGGTCCTGAAAACTTAAAATTAAATCCCATTATCCAGGAGGGTCCTGAAAATTCTAAAACTAAATCACATTATACAGGAGGGTCCTAAAAACTTAAAATTAAATCCCATTATCCAGGAGGGTCCTGAAAATGCTAAAATTAAATCCCATTATCCAGGAGGGTCCTGAAAACATAAAACTAAATCCCATTATCTAGGAGGGTCCTCAAAACTTAAAATTAAATCCTATTATCCAGGAGGGTCCTGAAAATTCTAAAACTAAATTCCATTATCCAGGAGGGTCCCGAAAATTCTAAAATTAAATCTCATTATCCAGGAGGGTCCTGAAAACTTAAAATTAAATCCCATTATCCGGGAGGGTCCTGAAAACTTAAAATTAAATCTCATTATCCAGGAGGGTCCCGAAAACTTAAAATTAAATCCCATTATCCAGGAGGGTCCCGAAAATTCTAAAATTAAAGCCCATTATCCAGGAGGGTCCCTGAAAACTTAAAATTAAATCCCATTATCCAGGAGGGTCCCGAAAACTTAAAATTAAATCCCATTATCCAGGAGGGTCCTAAAAAATAAAAATTAAATCTCATTATCCAGGAGGGTCCTGAAAAAACTTAAAATTAAATTCCATTATCCAGGAGGGTCCCGAAAACTTAAAACTAAATCCCATTATCCAGGAGGGTCCTGAAAACTTAAAACTAAATCCCATTATCCGGGAGGGTCCTGAAAACTTAAAACTAAATCCCATTATCCAGGAGGGTCCTGAAAACTTAAAATTAAATCCCATTATCCAACAGGGTCCTGAAAACTTAAAATTAAATCCCATTGTCCAGGAGGGTCATGAAAACTTAAAATTAAATTCCATTATCCAGGAGGGTCCTGAAAACTTAAAACTAAATCCCATTATCCAGGAGGGTCCTGAAAACTTAAAATTAAATCCCATTATCCAGGAGGGTCCTGAAAATTCTAAAACTAAATCCCATTATCCAGGAGGGTCCTGAAAACTTAAAACTAAATCCCATTATCCAGGAGGGTCCTGAAAACTTAAAATTAAATCCCATTATCCAGGAGGGTCCTGAAAACTTAAAATTAAATCCCATTATCCAGGAGGGTCCCGAAAACTTAAAATTAAATCCCATTATCCAGGAGGGTCCTGAAAACTTAAAATTAAATCCCATTGTCCAGGAGGGTCCTGAAAACTTAAAATTAAATCCCATTATCCAGGAGGGTCCTGAAAACTTAAAACTAAATCCCATTATCCAGGAGGGTTCTGAAAACTTAAAATTAAATCCCATTATCCAGGAGGGTCCTGAAAACTTAAAACTAAATCCCATTATCCAGGAGGGTCCTGAAAACTTAAAACTAAATCCCATTATCCAGGAGGGTCCCGAAAACTTAAAATTAAATCCCATTATCCAGGAGGGTCCTGAAAACTTAAAACTAAATCCCATTATCCAGGAGGGTCCTGAAAATTCTAAAACTAAATCCCATTATGCAGGAGGGTCCTGAAAAATAAAAATTAAATCCCATTATCCAGGAGGGTCCTGAAAAAACTTAAAACTAAATCCCATTATCCAGGAGGGTCCTAAAAACTTAAAATTAAATCCCATTATCCAGGAGGGTCCCGAAAACTTAAAACTAAATCCCATTATCCAGGAGGGTCCCGAAAACTTAAAACTAAATCCCATTATCCAGGAGGGTCCTGAAAACTTAAAAGTAAATCCCATTATCCAGGAGGGTCCTGAAAACTTAAAATTAAATCCCATTATCCAGGAGGGTCCTGAAAACTTAAAATTAAATCCCATTATCCAGGAGGGTCCTGAAAACTTAAAATTAAATCCCATTATCCAGGAGGGTCCCGAAAACTTAAAACTAAATCCCATTATCCAGGAGGGTCCTGAAAACTTAAAATTAAATCCCATTATCCAGGAGGGTCCTGAAAACTTAAAATTAAATCCCATTATCCGGGAGGGTCCTGAAAACTTAAAACTAAATCCCATTATCCAGGAGGGTCCTGAAAACTTAAAATTAAATCCCATTATCCAGGAGGGTCCTGAAAACTTAAAATTAAATCCTATTATCCAGGAGGGTCCTGAAAACTTAAAATTAAATCCCATTATCCAGGAGGGTCCCGAAAACTTAAAATTAAATCTCATTATCCAGGAGGGTCCTGAAAACTGAAAATTAAATTCCATTATCCAGGAGGGTCCTGAAAACTTAAATTTAAATCCCATTATCTAGGAGGGTCCTGAAAATTGTAAAACTAAGTCCCATTATTCAGGAGAGTCCTGAAAATTCTAAAATTAAATCCCATTATCCAGGAGGGTCCTGAAAACTTAAAATTAAGTCCCATGAGCCACGCTCCCATTTTGGAGGATTCTGAATATAATTTTGCTCCATGAACAATGCTTTTCCCATAGGAGGTTCCTGTGGACTTAAAAAAATTTCTTGCTCCTGCTTTAGACAAATAAAATCTGGTTAGTTTGAAAATGTGGTGGTTAGTTTGTGGCATCATTGCTGAGTTTCATCTTCCGCTTCTGCCATGCATCAACTTGATTAACTGCTTCGGGCTGGCAAGAAGTTGTTTGACCTTTTGATTGGAATTAGACCACAAAACCTCTGACTTGAATCTCTCACACTCACTTGTTGCATTGTCTTTTTATTTTGAGAGTTGCTGAATCTTTGTATTTTCTCAAAATTCAAGATCCACTCAATTGCCTGAACCTCAGTTATCACCATACTTCTTACTCTAAATCATGTTGTGATGTGCATGGCCGAACTCCGCTTTGTGCAATTGGAAAGTTGGTGGCAAATTTTAAAGTCATCTCTCACTTGTTCGGACCAAGCAGACTCATGAAGGGACTTGAACAAAACGAGAGGAACAAAATGAGGGACAAGGGAAAGAGATGATACTTAACAAGAAACTTACGAAGTAGAAATTTATCAGATGTGGATGCCAACTCTAATGAGCATGACATGCACCTTTGGACTAAGTGGCGTAATCTCTCAAGCAAGTCTAATATTCAACTCTTGTTGTACCACTTCGCTGTGAAACTGGGCTTCAGCGCTTCAATTGTCCTATTTGATCCACAACCTTAGTCGACTTGTAGTGCCCTGAAGGGTTTTCACCATCAAGCCTCTCTCATTTCGCCCTTTTTCTCAACTCACCGTCGCCTTACGGTGCCCATGAGGGTTTTCACCGATAAGACTCTCTCATTTTATCATTTTCTCTCATTGTTCTGAGAACAAAGGTATTACCCATGAAGCATGGAGATCATACTTTCACCGACACTTGATATGGCATCCTCAATGATTGGTCGGAAGGTCTTCATTTGGACCGTAATGTAGACTTTTGGACAGGGGTTAGAAAGAAAGTGTAGCATGGAGGCTCAAAAAATAATTCAAGATGAAAGGGTTCAAAATTACAACTTTTGGAATCAGGACTTTTGGCAAAATTAAAACTTTTGCCCCAGTTTCATGAAATTTGGGGAATTTTTTTTGGATTTTTTCTTTGATGGGATTTCTTAGAAAATCTGCCCCAGTATTGATTTCGGGGGATTATGAAATATTTTATTTGGTGCGACCGAACCGTAAGACTGCCTACGTATCTTGTGGTGACAAGAATCAGGTCGAACGTAGTTCAAAAGACTACTTTTTGTTACTATTTCTTTTCCTTTTTTTTTGTCTTTTTTTTCCTTTTTCTCATTTCTTTTTTTTTCTTCTTTTTCTCTTTTTCTTTTTTTTTTATTTTCTAGGTCCTGACTATATTTCTGATTCCAAAAGAGGGGTACGAAACAAAAAATTAGGGCTCAAAATGGGTAGCAAAGGATAAAAGTGTTTGGGTAGCAGAATAAAAAGCCTTCGTCATACCAAACTTTGAGAATGCCAAGTACAAGTGTGCAATTAAAGATAAACAAAGAAATCATGCACAGTATCTATTGATGTCATCATCACAAACAGAAAGTGCCGACGGGCAATACCTTTGTCCCATTGAGTGATCCTTGCCAATTCAAACTTATCTTGATGCAGAAGAATGCATTTCAGCGCTGACACATTTACCTCAAACTACTTGAGAAACAATTCCTTGTTGTATGTTCTTATCAACCTCTTGATTTCCAGACTTACTGCCTCAGTTTCACTCAATTCAAGCTTTAGTTTGTCTCAGAATTCATGAATCCTTACTTATTTCCTCAAATGCCTCTTTTGTCATGTTCAAAACTGTGTCATTCCTTCATGATCAGACTAGCTTTCAAGATCAGGCTGAGAATTATGCGTGCATGTCATGTCACTTGAGTTAGGACGAAAAGAACTATAAGAGAAAAAATAACCTAAACAAAAACTGACCAAAACTAATAGAAAACATGAGATTGCATTAGACAGATGGTGAACAGGGTTTGGACAAAGCAAGCAAAACAGACATGGGTTGCAACCTTGGAACAAACCTAAGGCACATTAGACGAGTTACTACAGCTAAACAAACTAGACAAAATGAGAAGAAGAGGAGTTTGAGCCACAAGATAATATCCGGATTACAACCCCGAAATAACCCAGACAAGCAGAAATGACAATAAAATAAACCACCAAAACTCCTCCTTGGCCAACCAAGAAAGGAGTGTCTTTCCAATTACCAAGCTCAAAATATTAGCCACTAGATTGCACATCAAAATTACCGGGGCCCTCACCAATTTCAACATCATTAACTTCATCCAGCAACTTCCCTAGAGGATTCTCATACTCCATGTTACCATATATCTTTCCCACAAAGCTTGCATCATCATGTGCATGTAAAGGATTCTTTGCAATGTCTTGGGTGTCTGGAGCTGGGAATGCGGTTGGTTTGACTGGTGGAGCATGGAAATTTTGGGAGGGAGCATAGGGTAATTATGGCAAGGGGTGAAGCCTGGTGCGTGTTGTGGGAAAAGATCAACGGTAGTAGGAACCTGGGCTTGTGATAATGGTGGAATGGAGGCATGATTTTCTGCATAGTTGGTAGGGAATGAAGGTGGAGGATGTCCCTTAATCCCGGCTTGATACATTTCTCCAATCTATTGTTTCAACCTTTGGACCTCATCTTTCAATTCAGACTCCGACATCTCAACCTCCCTCGACGGGTCAACAACTCTTATGTCCAAGTCTTTGCCAGCCATGGCTTCCTTGCTTTTTGACATTGTGTTGTATGGATGAATTGCCAAAGTACCACAAACTAACCACCCTCTGTTATGATAACAATGAAAGTACCAAATAGGAGCAAAACAAAGCCAACATGTTAGCGTTAGAGCATTTATCAGACAGAAATATCATATTGCATGCAATGCCCCTTAGTCACAGTCAACGGTTCTAGAATGGCTTCGAGGGTACGAAGGTCATTTGGCATCATCCCCACTTTGTTCATTTCGACCTTATCTTTCTTTCATTTCTACCACTTCTTGGCTTTCCCGTTTTCCTTCCCCTCCTTTTCTTTTTAATTTGTCACTCATTTTTTTCCTCTCGTTCCTCACATCCACAATCCATTCTCTCTTTTTTTCTTCATTTAGTTTTTAGAAAAAATGATTCGATCGAACCCCATGTAGGTTGCCTACGTATCATGCCCTTCATGAATCAGATCAAGCGTAGTTCTTGAAAAGTAATGGATAAAATAAACTAAGAAACAAAAATCTTTTTTGGAATTTTTCATATATTTTTTTTTTTGTTTTTCAAATACAAAACAAGAAGTACTATATTAAAAGACTAGACAATCTTAACTAGACTGACAGACTTGACACGACTGTACAAGACTAAAAATTAAAATTAAAAAGTTTCTTCAAGCAGCTCGTGCATGCAATGGTCTTTGACTAGAATGGTCCTGGGGTACTTATCATGCTCAAACTCTAGCAAATCGCTCCATACCTGAATGGGAAAAATAAGATTAAATAGAGTTAGTGACTCAAGACACATGCAAGAAAAAAAAAATTGGGCTATTTTTTGAAAATTAACCACATGGCCAAGAGTGGCTATTAATGCAAACTTAACAAATGTGACTCTGATATGAAACTACTATACTAATGCTTATATGGATTTAACTCTTAATGATCATGGCCCAAAAATTAATTTAAAGAAATAACTCATTTTGCAAAAGTGGCCGATATGGCCAAAAGTGGCTAAAGATGCAAATTCAAAAAGGACGGGCCCTAAAGAAATATGACTCCTAGTTGTAGACTCAAAATCCTAATATATGAATAATTGAACCACTTTTGCGAAAATAACCCATTTTGCAAGAATGGCCGATGTGGCCAAAAGTGGCTAAACATGCAATCTCGAAAAGGAAAGACACTAAATTGATATGATACCTAATTGTGGACTCAAAATCCTAAGACATAGGTTTATTGAACCACTTTCGCAAAAATCGCCCAATTTCGCAAGAATGACCGATGTGGTCAAAAGTGGTTAGACATGCAAGATTTGGCTAAGACCCCGCAAAGCCAAAAACCTAGGACTTACTAGGATGACCGGACCCTATGTGGGTTGCCTACGTATCTCGCCCCGAGAGACGAGAATCAGGTTCGCGTAGTTCGGGAAGATGCAATTAATTTGTAAAAAGCTATATTTTATCTTTTTGAAAAAGATGGAAAAATGTAAAATCTTTTTGGATTTTTTCATTTTCAATTTTTTGATTTTTTTGAAAAATAATGGAAAAGTGTAAAATATTTTTGAATTTTCTTTTTCTTCTTTTTTTGGATTTTTCTTGAAAAAGTTGTGAAAGAAAAATGTATTCGGACCCTATTTTCTTCATTTTTTCACCCTTCTTTCCCGAACATCGGTCCGCCAAATAACCTTTTTACCCTCAAAGATGCGACATTTAGCACATAGGATGATTACATGTCATTTTGGGCCACGAGCCCATTTTGACAAGATTTGGATAGGCTTCCTACAAAGGGACACGGTGTTTGGGACCGAGCCCTGCTAGGTCTAAATGACATGATGCAAATAAAAATGACCTAAAGGCAGACCTACGGTTGGGTTCACTAACAAGTAGCTTCGGGGGAGCGTATGGTCGATGGTGGCTGCTTAAGCTTTCCACCCACTCCATACGTCCGACGGCCCCCCCTCCTAAATTAAGGGTGACTCAACAAAGATTTCGTGCACGCGACGCGTGCTCCGAGACTTGTTTCAGAAAGAATTGACCGGGTAATGCATATGATGACAGTTATAAAGCAGTAAACACATAAAGAAAAAACTGTAAACAAATAAGCAATTAGCAAATAACAAAATATAAAAACATAATAAAAATCAAATAAAGCTAATGAAAAAGCACAAAAACCTCAATCAAATATTCTAAAAGCCAACAAAATCAAGTACTAGCTCGAACCTGCAAGTCCCCAGCAGAGTCGCCAGAGATGTCACACCCTTTTTTTTACCAAAACCAAACCTTCTTACTACTAAACCCTCTTAAATAAATAAAAGAATTTAATGAAAAGGCTTGAAAAGGGTTTTTCAATTTGAAAGTGACAAAAATGTGTGTTTAAAAGGAATTAACTCAGAGTCGCCACCTGACAATTGATTTCGGTGTGCCAGGCCACTGTTTTTGTTAAATAATTTTCCTTTAAAACACTTTAGACTTCAAAACTAAGTCTGCACCAGAGATTCGGGTAAGGGGGTTCATTTGACTCGGGGAGAAGGTGTTAGGCATTCCCCAAGTCCCGTGAAGGTCACGGTTGCGTACTCAATCAAGTTGGCTTTCAAAACATTCAAATTGAGGTAAAACACACAAAAATAGAATAAGCACACAAGAGGCTCGAGGTCGTTCCCACCTAAATGAAAGAAAATGAAAAGGAAAAGAAAAGAAAAATCCTAAGCTAACCTATACTATGACTTCTCCGCCATGCTCGCCAAGGCCTCCCGAATATTTACATAGTTCTTCGGGGCATACCCCGAATAATAATATTTACAAACTTTATGGGGCATTCCCCGGATAAATTTAATTACGGGAACGACCTCTCGCCTCGAATCAACGAAAATCCTAAAAGCTTGCCTGCCCAAGTATGGTCGGCCTAAAACATGCTCCTAACGCTTAAATTAGTAAATCAAGTAAAACAAATTATTTTATATGCCCAAAACCTTCGGCTTGCTTCATCGTTCAAGACAAATCAATTTGCAATTATCCATTTATCTTACCCAACACAGTAGTATTTTCAAGCCTAATACAAATTGAATCCCAGCGAAAAGGTGAAATCATTTTCACTCACTCAACTATCAATCATGAATTATTTACGCAACAACCACGAAGAAGCAATTACAATAAAAACAAATATTGGAAACAAGGAAGCACACATAGAAATCAAACGGGATTAGTGAAAAGAAATGAACCTTAATAGTATTAATCAGAAATTTGAATGCTCAGACAACTTCAAAACTCGTAAATGCGCAGGATTGCCAGTGGACCTCGGATCGGCACAAACTCGAACCAGACTCGACGGAACTCGAACTCGAACGACACAGCGGCCAAGCGAGCTCGACTCGGCAGCAGCAGAAACTCGATTGCATTCCTTTCTCTATTTCTCGCTGCCGTTGCTATTCCGTGAGTGGAGTGTGAGTCACCCCTGCTAGTTTTCGCGAGTTCAGGTGGGGGTCTGGGCGGCTGGGGTCGCTGGTTTTCCGGCGAGTAGGTGGGTGAGTCACTGGCGATGATTTTGGAGTGAGGGAGATGTGTGTGCGGCGGCAGTGAGTCTTCAGCTGATGTAGTGTAGTATTGTTGTCTAGGGTTTGTCTTGTTCTTGTTGAAGAAGAGAGGGGAGCGACGGCTGTAGGGGTTGTCGGCGGGATGGGCGACCGGCTGAATGAAGTAGCAGAGGCGGCTGGGTAGTTGTTCAGCTAGGGTTTTCTTTTGTGTGTTTGTTATGTGTGGAGAAGATGAACAGTAGTGGGGGCCGTTCTCTTGTTTTCAGCTCTAGGGTTTTTGTTGTTGTTGATTGAAGAAGAAAGGGTTCATGGGGGTGGCGGCTGGGGTATTAGTTTTCTAGGTTTTTTTTGTTATGTTATTATGAAGAAGAAGTGTAGGGGTTAGGATTTTAGTCTTGATAATTGGGCTTTTGGGTTAGTGGGCTAAGAAAAATTTTAAAAATTGGCCTAATTTTGATAAGAAAAGCTTAATAAGCCCAATATTTATTCCATATAAAATATAAAGTTAATCCTAATTAATCAAAATAAAAATAAATACTATATTGTTAAACTATTTTGATATTTTTCAATTTCCATACTAAAAGATAAATATAGAATTAGATTAAAATTGTTGTAAAATCAAATAATATTACTACCCAAAATACTAATATTCTTGAAAATACAATCTAACTATTTTTGTATTTTGAATTTTATGATAAAAATAATGTAAAAGAGTTAAAATTAGTGTAAATAACTATATGACACCTAAATTAAATATTCTACGCTAAAACGGGTAAAATTTCGGGGATGGTCAAAAATTACGTGTCTACAAACCACATTGCACGCAACTAGAAAATATACTATACACGCCACACATGACCAATTTCTATAAATAATAACCATTGGCCTCACACGATCGTCAGTCATAAATATTGAAATCCAATAATAAGAGCTTACCTGATTACCTACTGGTATGCCCATAGTTGTACTCCAGATAGTTCCTCGGGTGATTTCCCTATAGCTACTTCCAATCTATTTTTGAGATTTTGTATAATCACTTTGTTCATTGATTCCGCTTGACCATTTGCACTTTGATGATATGGCGAAGATGTGATCCTTTTGATTTTCAAGTCTTCAAGGAATTGCATGATCTTTGCGCCCATAAAATGTGGCCCGTTATCGCAGGCTAACTCTTTTGGTATCCCAAATCTATAATTTATTTTCTCCCACAAAAAAACCACCATGTCACAATCGGCAATCTTCTAACAAAGACCTACTTCAACCCACTTAGAAAATTAGTTGGTTAAAATCAAAAGAAATCTTACCTTACCAGGGGCTGGTGGCAGCGATCCGATGATGTCCATTCCCCATTTATGAACGTCCATGGAGACAAAACTGAGTGAAATGGTTCTACTAGTTGATGTACCAACGGTGCATAACATTGACACTTATTGTATTTTTGTACAAAAGCTTTGGCATCTTGTTTCATTAGGGTCTAATAGTATCCCGCACTTACCAATTTTAGTACTAAGGAATTTGTGCCCAGATGGTTTCCACAGATTCCTTCACGGACTTCTTGCATAACATAATTAGCTTCAGAGGCTCCCAAGCATCGGGCCAATGGGTCTTTGAAATATTTCTCGTACAATTGCCTCCTTTTAAACTATACCATGACGCTTTAGCGTGCAACGCTCGAGATACCTTGGGATCTTCAGGCAACTTTCCATGATCGAGATAATCAATGATCTCATTCCTCTAGTCCCAGATCAAAGTATTCATATTTATCTCGTAATAATTATTTGCATCCTTAACTATGTGCATAAGTTGTATGATTGGACTCTCTTCATTTCCGTCGATAAGCCAAGGTTAGCTAATGTGTTTGATTCTACATTTTCTTCCCTCGGGATATAAATAATTGACTAGTCCTAGAACCGTGAAAACAAAGCATGAACCTTCGCTACGTATTGTTGAGTGCGCTCCTATTTGCCTTTGAAGGTCCCAAAGACCAAATTTACCACTAGCTAGAAGTCATATTTGATTTCTATGACCTCGGAATCTAGTCCCCCGGGACAATTCGAGTCTTGCAAATCAAAGCTTCATACCCTGCTTCATTGTTAGTCAACATAACCATTCTTATGGTTTGCCTTAGGATTCCCCACGAAGGTGTGGTTAGTAATATGCCAGCCTGGAACCTTTTACATAGGAAGCTTTGTCTATGAATAGGCTCCAAACTTTTAATGTTGATTCAAACACCATCACTCCTTCTTTGGTTGCCAGAAGCAGTAATCCTGAATTGAAATCAGCTCCAAAGTCGGCCAAAACCTGTGATTAGTCGCATTCCTAGGTTTATATTCTATGTCAAATTCACTCATTTTGATGGACCATTTGGTCATCTTACTCGATAGTTCAGGTTTATGCAGGATATTCTGCAGGGGAAAGGTGGTCGCACAACTACAAGTGAAATTGAAAATAAGGCCTTAGCTTCCGAGCAGCAACCACAAATGCTAAGGCCAATTTCTCCAAATGTGGGTAGCGAGTTTCTGCTCCCCTTAAAATTCTACTAACGTAATAAACTAGAGATTACGTACCATCAAACTCACGGACTAAAATGGTGCTTATCGCTACCTCCGAGGCCATTAAGTAGACTAACAATTTTTCGCCTTCCTCTAACTTTGATAATAACAGAGGACTTGACAAGTAACTTTTCAAATCCCTCAAAGTATGTTGACATTTTGGGTGTCATTCAAAGTTGTTCTTCTTTTTGAATAACAAAAAGAAATGACGGCATTTCTTTGAAAATCGGGAAATGAACCTGCTCAAAGTGGCCAACCTCCTCGTGAGCCTTTGAACCTCTTATATGCTTGATAGCTGGTCCGAGATGTCTTCGTTGGCTTTGATTTTGTCGGTTTAACCTCAATTCCCCTTTGTGATACCAGGAACCCAGGAAATTCCCTGAGCTAACCTCGAACGCACACTTCCGGGGTTAAGCTTCATATTATGCTTCCCTAGGATGTCAAAAGTTTCTTACAAGTGTTTAAGATGATCACCTGCATTTAAAGTCTTAACAAGTGTATCATCTATATAGATTTCCATGGTTTTCTCTATTTTTTTTCTAACATTTCGTTTGCGAGCCGCTGATAAGTGGCTCCGGTGTTCTTTAGCTCGAAGGGCATCACATTATAGCAATATGTGCTAAAATTTGTTATGTACAAAGTTTTTTCCAAATCTTCCAGGTTCATTTTAATTTGAATGTACCTAGAGTAAGCATCAAGGAAACTTATTAACTCATGCCCGACCGATGCATCAATCATTTCATCGATATTTAGCAATGAGAAGAGTCCCTTGGGCATGCCTTATTCAAGTTCTTATAGTCTATGCACATACGAAATGTGTTATATTCTAGGAACTACTACGTTAGCTAGACAGTCTGGATACTTTACCTATCTGATTGAACCGATATCAAGTAGGCGGGTTACCTCTTCTTTGACAAATATATTTCTGGCCTCGGCAATAGGATATTTTTTCTGCCTTATCGGAGGAACGTTGGGATCCAGGCTTAGCTTGTGTACTGCCACTTCCGATGGGATACCTGTCATATCCGCATGCGACCATGCAAAACAATCGACGTTAAATTTAAGAAATTCAATAAATCTAGACCTGAGCTCGAGATGCAGTCATGTCCCCAAGTTGAATTTCCTCTCCAAGAATTTATCGAACAATTCGACTTGCTCAAGATCTTTCGCTTTGGACGTTGTTGCGTTTGTATCTTCTAGTACCTGGAAATATTTTGGCACTTGATAAGATTTTGATACCTCTTCCCTTGGTTGACTTTGGTTGACACAAGAACAGGCGTTGGTTCTTGTAATTTCTATATGTCGCATGCTCCTTCCCTCTATTATTGGAAACCGAACTTGCATTCATCTCTCTTGCTGCTGGTTGGTCACCTCTTATTCGTTTAATTCCCTTGGGAGTTTTGAATTTCAGTAACTGGTGATATGTCAATGGCATAAATTTTATCTTGTGTAACCATGGTCTTCCAGGTTAATATTTTAGCACATATCTACCTCTAAAAGGGTCGTCTTCATCACCCCTTCGGCATTTTTGGACATTAGGATCTCATTGGGTTGTCACGCTTGCTAGGTTGAACCCGCCGAGGAGTTTTGTGTCCAGAATGATGCTTCTGGTAGCTTTGGCTTGCTCTAATACCCTCAATTGTTAATATTGGCCGACTCCTTGGATCCACCAGAACATGTTCGATCTTAAAATCTAATGCATTTAAATAAATTACCAATGCGTTGTTGTACGACAACAACGATGCATCTGCAACTTCCTCTGTGAAGGTTACGTTGTCTACAACGACTTCCCCGAGTCTCTTGCTGTGGGTTACTAATACCTTTGTCTTTTTTGCCGCCAAGAAAGTAACCACGTTAATCTCATTCCCTTGTCCTGTAATGACATGTTGCTCCAGTCGCGATTAGTCCCACGTGTTTTGCATTTTGGCATTTTAAACTGCTTCGGGATCAATTCGAGCGTTGCACTTGGTTTGTATGACAATTGAGTGTATTTTTTTGAGTCCTGCCCTTTCAGCACCGGTGGCGCACATGGGATTTGGTCAATGCAATCATTTACATCTCTCATAAACCGTATGAGTTTATTTTTGAAGGGATCACTCTCGTTGTTGTGACCGCATGCTCTCTCCGGCACCATTAAAGCTCACTTTTCCCCTCAGGGTGTTATTGTTGATCCTTTGCATTGTTATATTTTCGGGAGCACTGGGAGGAGCTGGACCTCATCCATTCGCGTTGTTGGAAGTGCCTGATAATGCCTACTTCAGCTCTTCCATAACTTTATCGTGCCTCGTGAGATGGCCTAGAATGGCCTCTTGTTGCTCTTGCATGGCCCTTACCACTTCAATGATGTGATCCTATATAGCATCATTAGGAGTCGCCTCCCGAACATGTCGCGGGTACCACTTGCCGTAGACCGGGGTGGTCTCATTCCCCTCACTACGGGTATTACTTGTTGAATCCTCATGTTGAGGCTGATTTCCTTGGGCCTCAAGGTTGTGTTTGTTGTTAACACCATTATTTATCATATTTTTATAATTTTTTGCTAAGAAAAAATAATCAGAACATGTTAGTAAAGTAGGCAAGAATCAATTTAATTACACAACTGTCTAAGCCCCACGATGGGCGCAAACTGTTTACCCGTAAAATAGTACAGTTGAATTTAAATGTGATTTATAGACAAGTGAATTAATTTAATCCTAAAATAATAGATGAATTGGATGAAAATACAATACTTAGCCTTGAGAAACGATAAAATAGATGAAATAGCAATTTCGGGAGCAAGTCTTCCCGGCACAACATCAATGGTACCAACAAACAATAAGATAAAATTATATTAAGCTTTGAAAGAGTGTAGCGTATGTTTACCAAAAAATCGTGTCCTTTACAATGATAATAGAGTTCACTATTTATAAATGTATCTAGGGAACAAGGTCAAAGGATCAAGCCCCTCTATAATTTCAATTATGAGGGGCATTAAAGAATGTGTAACGGCACACGGTGAATGTCATATTCCTTGTAAGGAGGAGCATACTTAATGTTGTGAAATATTCCTCGTTAAATGCTACAAGGTAGCAGGAATTTACTTCATCCTAATGAATATCGTTATCTTCGGTACCAGATGTGATCGTTGCCTTGGATTTCAACTATCTTGTGTCTTCAGCTTTATGTGTCACTTTCTAATGCGATCATTTAATATAAATATATTTTTTCCTATACATATTATCCATTTTCTAAAAGGATAATATGGTTCTTATTTATATTTGACCTATTTTTAAAATGTTTGTTATCCAGTCCATTTTTTCGATCATACAGGGGATTAACTGATTTTTTTTTAACCATTTTGTTACCCCTACTTGTATATGTATGGCTTACATGTCGAGTGAATATTAAAATTTCTTCAGTATATTTTTGTTGTCAAGGGGCTTTAGGAAATAGCATTTCTATCTCTGTGATATAAGGATAAGGTCTTCCCACACTTTACCCTTTTAAGACCAATGAGAAAGTATTAGGTATGTTGTTAATGTTGTTATATTTTTGTGCAAATGCCTATTAATCCAACAAAGCAACAACCTTTGGTTACTAATTACTACCCGCTGCTCCTACCGCCCGCTCTGTAATCACTTTCATTGTTAGGCATTTTCTACTGTACAGGCATTTACTCCTATCTCATTTTTCACTAGCTAGTTGATGGACTTACATTATTGTTTTTGCTATAAATTCCATTTCCATTATCACACTGTCCCTAAAACACATGCCCCTCTTCCTTGTTCCACGAGAAAGCAAACCAAAATGTCAAAGCAGCCACTAGTACTCTTCTTCCTCACTATTCCCTTCATCTTTTTTTCTTTAGCTCTACCAATTATCGGCCAAAGTATTCCTCCATCACAATCACCTTCCATCGCATGCAAATCCTCACTTTACCCAAAACTTTGTCGATCTCTTCTCTCTGCATTTCAGCATTCTCCTTCTAACCCAAATGACTACAGCAAATTCTCTGTGAAGCAATGCCAGAAAAATGCCGGTAAATTATCCAAATTAATCGCACATTTTCTTACAACCCAGAAAGGGAGAGCACTATTTGTTAATACCAAAGAGATTAGTGCTTTAAATGACTGTCACCAGCTCTCTGAACTCACAGTTGATTACTTGGAATCTATTTCCTCTGAGCTGAAAGCAGCTGACGGTGCCACAACTTCCGATGCTTTAGTTGGAAAGATTCAGACATTGTTGAGTGCGGTGGTGACGAATCAGCAGACGTGTTATGAAGGACTGAAAGAAGCAGGCAGTAGCATGGTGGCGGAATTGCTTGCGCCGCTGAGCAATGCGGCGGAAATCTATAGCGTGTCTCTTGGGTTGGTGGCGCATGCATTGGGACGCGTAAGGAAACCCAGAAAAACTGGCGGAGTGTTGGCTGAGCACAGAGGATTGATGGAGGAAGAGTACTGGGCACGAGAATCAAGATTGATGGCTTCCAAGGTAATCCCATACCTAGTTATACGTTCCTTGTTTAATAGAGTAGATTTTTACACTATAATATTATATATAATTCATATGAGAGATCACTAATTAAGTGAATTTGTTGCACGAAGTTTTTTTTTTCAAATTTTAAAACTGATCAATTTTTTTAGAACGGAAAAAAAAGGTTTAGGTGTAATTTACTGCAATAGGCTAAATCATACCAGTAGTGTAATTTTTAATTTTGTAATCTATACATGTTAAATGAGTCATTTCTGCCAAACCATATAGCACAAACAAATATTTTTGGTCATCTATTTTTCTGCCTTGGCATTGATTATTCCACCGCCCGCTATTATTGAGTCAACCATTGACAGATCTTTACTGCAACTGCTGTAAGAATTTAATGAACTCTAGTAATGTACTCAGATTTTAAGATAGTACTCATAAATTAAAGCTGTGCAGGCTTAGCCAAAGTAACCTTGGGTATAGGAGAAAGGACAGATAAAGACATTAAAGAATATTAGTAGTACTTGTAGAATATCTTTCTTGTAGATCTTGTTTGGGATATATGACGGAGAAACAATCTCACTTGAATTAGAAAAATGATCATACAAATATATCTTAAGTTTTACTTATCAATCTTTCATGAAAAAAATCACATTACTAAAATAACATTTATGATGAAAACAGAACACGGTAACCTACTTTTGTCTTCTACTGACTAGTAAAGTAATTGTTCTAGTTACCCGTCTGTCAGAAACAGAAACAGACTCTTTACTAGGGGTAAGGTTTGCGTGATAAGGTTTGTGTTCACGGTACCCTATCCAGACCTCACTACAGGGATAATACTGGGTTGTTGTTGTTGTTGTTGTTGGCGGGTAAAGTTGGTTGCGAATGATATAAGTGAACTTATGGAAAGATCAACAGACTAAGGCCCTGTTTGGCCATAAGTTTTGCCACACTAAATTTGAGATTTATTTTCAAAACTCGTGTTTGGCCATAAATTTTGCTCATATTTTTGCCAAATCCCAAATCAATAATTTCAAATTCCAAAATATGCTATTGAGCTGAATTTGGGCCAAAATCCCAAAACTTGGGAATTATATACATATTTTTTCAAAATAAAGTTGGAAAATATATTTTGAAAATGTATTTCCAAACACATTTTCATGTTCAAATCAAATTTCACCCGAATCAAATTTAAATAAATTTGAGATCTATGATGGCCAAACGGTAGCTAAGATGATATTTTTCTATATTTTCCATATAGAAAAAGATATAGTTGGTAGATCTTGTTTGGGAGAACATATACTGCAATGTCTAACTGACTCTCTTTTGTCTTCTATTCACAACTAGCTCTAAGGATGGACTGGTAGTTTTGTCTCTTTCTTGTTTTCTATTGATTGGCCTGAAATAGCCACAGCCCACTTGATATTAAAAATGAAAACTAGTACAAGTATCATATTAGAACAATTTTCAGAATTGTAAAATGGCTGTGTTACTGGCTGCATTTTTCTAGGGAGGGTACTGGAAACGAAAGAAGAAAAGAAACTTGACAAACGTAAAAATTTACAGCCAATTCTTGACTTAGTTGATGGAAAACCTCGCACAAAAAAAAGAAAAAATAAAAAGATTAGTCTGTGTGACTGCGAGTAAATTTCACTTTTGCCCCTATACTTATGGCTTCAAAGTCAATAGTGTCCCTACCTTAGCTTCATATTGGATTGCATTATTCCCAACAAATCTGTCGCAGTTTAATCCCTACATCTTTGTTTCTTTTTCATAATTTGGTACTTACATCCACTAATAGCCAAAATTGTTGGTTTCGTGTGATGTTGCATGTGGAGATAAACAATTGGTAAATTAAGGCAAGCAACTCTGACATAACCATCTTCCCGAAAAGTAATTATGATGTTATCTATACGTGAACCCTTCAAGATCTCAAGTTAATATAGCTCATTTCCGCTTTATCAAGTGTAATCTTAATTTGTTTAAAACAATAAATATTAAAAATTGAGACCGAGAAAAGAATGTAATTACTCGTGCAAAAAAATTGCTAGATTAATTGTTAAACAAGAGAAAAGGTTTGTCAAAAAAATGAAGAAAAAGGGAAGTAAAATGATGGGATATTTAATCGGTTGACTATCTGATTACAAATTCAGGAACTTCTATGGGAAATTTTGTCCACAGACTAAAGTTAGGGACGTCCGACTACATCTAATGGGCCAGTTAAATGTGTATATTCTCACGTCTTGGTTTTTCTTTAGACAGTATGGAAGTTGTTGAAGGTCTTAAGAAAAACACTTTATATATACGGAGAAATTCAAAAATAGTTGGATTTATAAGTGGTTATTAAAAAATAGTCACAGTTTCAAAAATAATTAAAATTTAGCCATTTTTCTTATAAAGATAAATCTGTAGGAAAATACTGTTCAAAATCCGAAAAAATACTCTAGTTATACTGGAACTTTCTGCGTATTGGAGTTCCAGTATATTTAAGTTGGAACTTTCCGATCTCCAATATATTGTGTTGGAACTTTCCGTGTTGCAGCAAAATGCTATTCATTGACTTTGAAACGCTGGCTATTTTTTAATGATCAGGCCGAAAACTGGCTACCCCGTGCTATTTTTACCTATATATATGTATTGATTGAGCATAAAATTCTAATTATATTCATCTAATTTTATAAGATAAAACTTGTTTTGGCATAACTTACGATACATTGATATTTTTTTGAAAATGTAATAAAGATTATGACAACGAAAATTTTTTTGGTTTCATTTTTTTGTTAAGAATAGAACCAAGAGACCAGTGCAGTGATGAATTGTACAACCTTTTTGTATGCACTGATGTAGCATAAATTATGATTAATTCTTGTGACTCGTCATAACTTTTTGTATCAAATTAAATAATTTATATGAGGGAGGCGCTAAATTAGCGTGTACGAAAGTTTGTAAGAAGAAATTGCTTGTTTTAGCACTAGAAAGGAGGGGGAAAAAACAAGTGAAACAAACTGCCATGAATTATAAAAGAAACTCATGAGCATAAAGATTGTGGGCATCTTGAAAATTATGGTCCTAATATTAGTACCACATGAGTACCACATGGCACATGTCCTTTTGAGATCTAAGCTCCTTGACTTGTTCCTTCAAACTTTGGCTTGTTTATTTGAAGGGTTAAATTCTTCTTGTGCTTTATTCTTGATGGCTAAACAAATCTCTTCTTCATGCATACTTTTTTTTGAAGAGAATTATTTTGCATGTCACATATTTATTGTTGTAAACAAAATTAAGGAAAATGATCATAAAAGATAATGGCTAAAAGTTGTAATAAATAGGTTAGATCAGCCTATCGCTATTACTGCTAGTAATACATAGTTATGATGTTTTGGGGTTTAAACTTCAGAGCATTACCAAATTAGCTACTCAGAGTTTGAGGTTTTATTAATGGTACGATAAATTGTGGAAATTTACATATGTACATATCTTTCATCTACCTTTGACTTTTCATGTTTAGCATGCATGTGCTATGTTGCGCGGACTCTCTATAATGTTGCCGCATCCGTGTCGGATCCTTCAAAAATGCTCTACTTTTCGATGATCTGGCACATATCCGGCCACATTTTATGAGAGTCGGAGCAACATAGCGCATCTATTTAAACAAAAATTCCAAGAAAATTTACACACTTAAACACAGGTTAAACAAGCATCGGAGAGGTCTCATCAAAGGGGTGGAAGGATTCTTGACGAGTTGGTAGAAACTGGTGTTCACATTAATCAAAGAGTAACAGTTAGTCCTTATGGTGGCTGCAACTTTACATCAATAAGAGAAGCCATTGCATTTGCGCCTAATAACTCAATGATTGAAGATGGCTATTTTCTCATCCACGCGAAGCAAGGATACTACGAGGAGTATGTTGTCGTGCCAAAGAACAAGAAGAATATTATGTTGATTGGAGAAGGAGTTGATCTCACTGTGATTGCTGGTAATCGAAGTGTCATAGACGGCTGGACAACCTATAATTCAGCAACCTTTGGTAAGTAATTAGTCTTTTACAAATTGACAAATTCTTCCCAAAATGTCATGTTTAAGTATTACTACTACATTTTTGCAAAGAGCAAGCTAGGTATGAAATTATTTTTCGTGTGCAGCCGTTTCAGGGGAGCGATTTGTAGCCATAAACATAACATTCAAGAACCTAGCTGGTCCTTGGAAGCACCAAGCTGTAGCTCTAAGGAACAATGCGGACCTTTCCACATTCTATAGATGTCGTTTTGAGGGCTATCAAGATACGTTGTACACGCATTCTTTAAGACAGTTCTACAGAGAATGTGATATCTATGGTACAGTGGATTTCATTTTTGGCAATGCAGCTGCAATATTCCAAAACTGCAATATGTTTGCTAGGAAACCAATGCCAGATCAGAAGAATATCTTCACAGCACAAGGCCGAAGTGATCCCAACCAGAACACCGGCATTTCTATTCAGAACTGCACCATTCAAGCAGCCCCTGATTTGGCTCAGGAGATGAATCTCACATTGAGTTTTCTTGGACGGCCATGGCACAACTACTCTAGGACTGTTATTATGCAGTCATATATAGGAGATGTGATCGCGCCTGTTGGATGGTTAGAGTGGAATGGAACGAATGGACTCGACACCCTTTACTATGGGGAGTTTGAGAATTATGGACCAGGGGCTAATACAACAACAAGAGTACAATGGCCTGGTTATAACTTAATGAATGCTACACAAGCAATGAATTTTACTGTCTATAATTTTACTATGGGAGATACTTGGTTGCCATTTACAAATGTTCCTTTCTCTCAAGGCCTGTAATTGGAATTCCTGTATAAATCAGATAGCTTTATGTACCTTTTGTTCCCATTCTTTTCCTCAATTCCATTCTTTAACTTAATGTTTAGATGAAATTTCACATACAGTTCCACTGATTACAAAATGCTCTTGTTAGTGTGGTAAAAGGAATATATGTAACTTTTTCACCTCTTTCTTTTGTGTGTTTTTACATCATGTAATTAATTTTACATTTGTCAACACAAAAGCAAAGAAATAAAAATGTATTTGTATATGCTCAAAGAAAGTGTTCATGTAGTCAATGATCTCAGACATTAACAGAATTCAACCAAGAAACTTCAAGTTAAGAGGTGAAGTGATAATACTTCAACTATCAACTATCCTCTAAAAAAATTCTCCTTTTTTATTTTTTTTTACTTATATACGCAGGCAGGCACCAAATAATTAATTTTTCAAATTCTGTTTGTTTGAGCTGTTTTCATTAGAAAAAATTAGTGTAACATTTTATTTTATTTTGAAATTTCCAAACTCATTTTGTTGAGTTTTCAAAAGATCTGAAAAAATGATTTTGAATCAAACAAAAATAGCTCAAACAAACAGAGTTTGCAAAAAGAGACTCAAAATCCTATATTTAAAATTCTGTTTTGAAAATTTTCAAACAAACGCCTAAAAATTCTCCAATTATGGCATGGATTACCTTTTTACCTGTCAAGCTGTAGCCTTAAGAACTTTTTTAAATCAAAAAGAGGAAACATATAAGACAAATGAAAAGAAAGCAAATAAAGTTAAAGGAAAGGAAATAACGCATAGAATGATAAGAAGTTTCTTGTATCAGAAAAGATTCGGACGGTGCTGTAATATAATGCAAAGTTTGAAATTTAACGCATGAGAATTTTTTGGTTAGTGGATATTCTGAGGTCCATTTCCATCATATTTATTTTGTATCTTGTACCAGAAATATCAAACAATTGCTAGAACTATTATAGAATAAAAGATTAAGATATACTCAAGTGACACTTTCTCTTGAAATACTCTTGAGATAAGTTGTCATATTATCTCTGTGAAACCCAAAAAAATAGAAAAGAATATTATCTCTAATTTGTATTCTTTTGGTATATTCTTTGTTATAGTCGACTTGCTTTTTGCCATTCATTGACGTAGGCATTATTGTAGTAAATTATTGTCTCTATATTCCTTTCATCATTAATTAATTCTTCTATTATACAGAAGAATAAACATAAAAAGTGCAAAATATTCTTATCAATCTACCTGATATTCCGGTATTCGTCCAAGTAAATTACATCACTAATGATTTATTAGGCTAAAAGTTTAGAGAACCTCAATTTAACATAACGAGATATCAAAATTATTTGAGTACCAAAATATAGAAGAAGAAAGACCCTTTAAACGGAGATGCTCAATTGATGTTATAGTACTTTCAAAAGCATATATTTACGAACCAAAATATCTTTAATGCAATTAACTCCCATCTTTAATGCATATATTTAGTTCCAGATTTGTAGCACGACTAATTAGTAAGGAATCAACTCCTAATAATTAGTATATAATGAATGGTATATATTTGTTGAATAATTGTGAACATTGTGGGTAAATATGAAACTATGCATATTTTTTGTAATAAAGTTTCATATACGGTATAGAAAGAAAAAAATCTCATTTAAAACGAGACTTTTAAGCCCGGCCGGATTAAGCCCGTGGCCCGCGAGACTGGGATGGGTCGGCCCATGGGCCTAATAAAAATATAAAATATAAAAAGCATATGATACAAAAAATAACAAGAAGAGTATCCCAGATGTAGATGTTAATTATTCTTAATATTTAACTAACTAATATTGCATACAAATTGTTATATAGATGAAAGTGAAGATGTTAACACAACCTTCTACAAGCGGATTCAAATGTGTTTTATAAAGATGATGTGTGGGTATCCATAAGCGTTATGGGCGTTCTCTTGAATAGTTTGTTTGAGTTTTTACTTTTAGTGAATGAAATATAGTCTTGTCTTTTATTATTTTATTATTTATTGTGATATATTAGAACCGTATAAAAAGTTATTTTAGAAATATTTATCTTTTTTAAGTATCTATTTACTTTTATTGTGATATATCCGAACCAATAAGATTTTTTTTGTAACTTTTAAATATTTATCTTTTTTTAGTTTAGAACTTAAAAAAATTAAGTTATATTTTAAAAATAATGGGTAGGCCTGTGGGAACCCGTAGCCCACATAAGGCTAGGGTAGGTCGGCCATTATAAGGACATCAAGATGGTGGGCTAGCCCAACCCAGCCCTTCAATTGCTAACTAAAGCCCACGTGGGCTAAGCTAGCCTGGCCCCGCCCATATTAACAGTCCTATTCAGTACATATGTTGATATTTTTTTTTATTTAGTTATATATGCATGAAATTTTCTTACCCCTCGTATCTATATAAGGATATTTTAATCAAGAATGCCAAAGTGGTGTAGACCGTGTAGTAATTGCTTTTTGATTTTGACGATATTGCTTATTATTATGCTAATTTTACAAAGACTATCAAAGTTATGTACGGGCTAAAGCAGGCTCCTCGAGCTTGGTATGAAAGACTGTCATAGTTCCTCTTAGAAAATGGTTCTAAGAGAGGGAAAATTGACAACACTCTTTTCTTAAAGAAATGAGGAAGGAACCTGCTCATTGTTTATGTTTATATTGATGATATTATTTTTGGAGCAACAGCTGACTCTCTATGTGAAGAATTTGCAAAACTCATGGGAAGTGAATTTGAAATGAGCATGATGGGGGAATTAAACTTCTTCTTGGATCTTCAAGTAAAACAGTCCTTAAAGGATACTTCCATTTGTCAGCAAAAATACATTAGGAAACTTCTAAAGAGATTTACATGAAAGCATCAAAGCCAATAGATACTCCCATTGCAACTGCCACTCGACTTGACATGGATGAAACTGGATCTCCTATGAATCAAACCAAGTATATAGGCATTATTAGGTCCCTCCCTTATCTCACTGTCAGTCGACCTAATATTGTCTTTAGCGTGGGATTGTGTGCGAGGTCTCAATCAAATACTAAAAAAT